>JAQGCS010001734.1:0-12525 GCA_034702105.1 Fuscozetes fuscipes | reverse complement strand
AGATTGATCATATGTATGATGATCAGTTGTATGGAAAGGGTGATGAAAATTATGAAAATATTGAATACCGTAATCCACATGAATTAGTACATCGCTATGAATTGGTTGAATATAAGATTTAATAACAGGGAGGTTGCACTGTATATGATTTCCTTGATAAGTTGAAATTCGACAATTACTTTAATACTGCATTTGCGTTAAGCAAAAATATAACAATGTTATATTTTATGTTGATTATAATCTTAATTATTAAATGTAATAAATTGCATGGTGAAATTTTATTCGAAGATGGCTTTAATTATTTCGATGAAAGTGAATGGACTTTATATTAGATTATATTATAATCTGCCTTTTCATCGGATAATCAAACTTGTGTAAGTAACATTTAAATACTTAAGCTCAAATTTACAAGCTTAAATTTAACCATGATTATTTTATTTAGTTTATTTTATTTAATTTAATTTATTTATTTATTTCCAATACCAAAAGTAAAATGAACTTGAATATTATATTGGGGACATTGACTTTGAATGACATATACGAAAAGTACCTCGATAAACTCTTTACTTAAGCCACATTAGATAAGATTGATCATATGTATGAGTGATGAAAGGGTGATGAAAATTGTGAAAATATTGAATACAGTAATCCACATGAGTTAGTTCATCGATATAAATTGGTTGAAATGAATCAACAAGGACAATAGTAATGATTACCTTGCTAGTGAGGTTCGCACTCCTTGTTCACGAATTGCTAATACAGTCAAAACAGATTGTGAATCATCTAAATAGTTAACAAATGATCCATAAATTAAAATTTTTATAATTGTCTCATCTATTTAATTAAATGACGTCCCAAATGTTTTGCAACATATTGAATCCATAGGTTATTCCAATAATTATTTCAAATTCGCAACAATAATGTGAAATATTTATTGGAATAGGTGATTCACAATCTGTTTTGACTGTAAGTTGGCCAATTTTGAATGAGGGTATCAGTTATACGCAGATCATTATATTATTGTTGTAATGGCATTAGTGATATAGATATGAAAAAACAACCCTAAACATAGATGCAAATCTCAGTTTATAAAATTCCTCTGTGAGGCCTCTAATAGACGCTATAATAAATTTTATTAGGAAATTATCTATTTCACTTTGATTAATATACGATAAAAAAAATTTATAAGGAATATATTTTAAATTTTATATAATAGAATTAAACAAATTATAAATAAGAACTTTTTTTTATTAAATCAAGGTAATAAAATAAACAACCCCCAAATCTTACAACACAAGTAATAGATTCCACATTATATTACTTTAATTTATAAATTTTCTTTAATAAAATTATAAAAATAATCATTTATATTTTAAAATAAAATTGAGTGTGGCCACTCCAGACAAACTCAACCTGGTGTTGCAAGAGTTGTGACACACTAACTGACAATTGTATTTAAATTTAGACAGTTTATATCTGAAACTAGGATAAATTAAGCTATCTTGTTCCTGTTTCTTAAAGTGTTATATTGGTCATTTTACTACATTACTCTTGAAAAAAGTGTGTTTTATTTGATCAGAATATCTGCAGAATATGGTTCAATCTTTATAATTACTGTATTATAAAACAACTGTACATTTATTAAATTATAGCCACAATAATAATGTATATTATACTGATTTAATAGAGTTAAAGATAACTTGCAATAAATATCTTAGAAATCATATATTAAATTCTGGACATAATATTCTATTTGGTAAAATCTTAGGTAATTATATTTAATTGTTCGCTGAACGAGATAGAACAACTTATAGAATTAGTAACTAAAGTCAATTATTTCCATTAAAACAAAATTTGGCGTATTATTGGATAATTTAACTTGGAATGTGAGAAAACACTTAAAATATGTAAGCAAATATTTGTTTTATTTTATTATTTATATCGTCATCAAAATTCAATGGTAAAAATTATTAAATCTTGTTCAAAATCATAGTCAATAAAATGGCACTAGACATTATATCAAGTGGAGTAAGGAATGTAATGCAACCTTCAAAGAACCGAAGCTTTGTTACCTTTAATAACCAGGACTCAGTTATAATGAGCATGAATGTTCTGAATTTTGGAATATTGTACTTATTGCACGACAATAGAATATTTGCGTTTAAGAGTAAACAAGAAGATGACCAAGCTTCTTCACCATCTTCAAATGAAACAAATGTTATCCTGAATATATTGACAACACCGAAATACCGAGCATTAAGTATTATGTACATTTTCTTCCTACTTTTGGATGACATCAACTTAATCCTTATAATTATACTTAGTATAATTAATGAAAAATTTACCTGGCCAAGCCCAGCTCAATTAGCTTTGCTATCCGCGATTGGACTCGAAATATTCTATGACGTTTTGATTTATAGTCACAAGTACTGGATCCTCCAGCGGCTGAGTATATACATTGGTATTGTGTTGTATTGTATATATGGATCAGTTATAGCATGGAAAAACAAGAATGGTGAATATGAGCCTGAAGATCTACAAATAGTGACCTTGGTCCTTTGTGTACGATTTGGTGCTTTTATTTTGGAGGAGTGTGTGGACATTGCTATGGATGGAGAGCTTCACAACGATCTCTTGAAATTACAAAACAAAAGGGACAGACCTATAATCGAGCTTCAAAACAGAAGACTGGAACAGAAAAATGACCAAGAGTTAAATATAAATGAAACTCACTATTCAAAATTTAAGGCTTACCTTGATGTGAGCAATATCGTTCAAATGCCACAAGATGTAGAATACTTAGGGTCCTTTTTTGCATGGAGTGCAAAATCAGTGTTTAATAAGAAAATATGCTCCAAAGAAAAGTTTCCTCGTTGGCTTACTTACATTCTATGTCTTTTCCCAATAATCGGGACAATTTTCATACATATTCTATTAATATTATTGTGCATATTTGCGGCTCTCATTCCCGTAACGATTGCATATGTTTTAATTGCTATTTGTACTTGCACCTACAACCCGAGAATATTGAGTGATAAAGTGAAATCAAGTTACTTCTGGAAAGAACTAACTTACTTTTAAACTAGACATCACTTATAAAATGTCAGCAAGACTCTTTAATGGGTTATCAAAATAATTAAGAAATGAAAAGTTAAGAATTTTATTAATCAATTGTATGAATAATTTAAAATTTGTTTCATTAAAGTCTTAATCTATGAATAAATATTAATTTTCGTGAAATATATTAACAGAGTCTCACATTTTTCGGGCTAAAAACTGTAAAAATACGGTCCGAAAACAGGGCTAAAAATGGCCTTTTTCGGACTTTTGTCGGAAAAACGCATTAATTTATAAATATGACTTTCATCAGTATAATCGTATCCAAACTCATTCTCTGGCGTTTACATAATAAAAGGCATTTCAAGGATATATTCCAAGCTCGACGGTTCTAGGGGGTTCTAGGAGGTTTACGTGTAGTTTTTTCAAAAGTTGCTAATTGTACCACTTTTTAATACAAATAAAAATATTTGAGGCTTTTTAAACAAAACATCAAAATAAAAAAATTGTCGTCTGACTTCACTTTGAGAAAAATACTAAGGGGGGACCAAGGTAAAATAAAGTCCGAAAAAATAGGAATAACGTTCAAAATTCGGATTTATCGGATTTATAGGAACAACAAATAGGGCTTATCTGGGTCCTTTTTAGTGATTTTGATTGATTAATAAAAATCCGATAATTATTATTTAATATAAAAAAGTTGGATAATCCGAAAAAGGTGAGACTCTATATATTAGATAAATCAAAAAGTTTGTGGCATGCAAAACTCAAATATCTTCTGAAATGATGCGAATATTCAAATAAAATAAAATGAATTATAAACATATTTTGTTGTGATTTTCACAAATAAAATTTTTTATTTTAAAATCACGTCATCCTTAAAATTTCGAGACATTTTCGAATCACTGTCAATTTTAATAGATGAAACTGGTTTGATAAGTGAGTATAAATGAAGAAAAGTGTAATCATTAGAATCAAGATCAAAACAAAAATTCTAGACATATTTTTAGAAATTTCATTGCGCCTGCAATCAGTCGATTTTTGACATTTCAAGGAACTATTAATTTTATGTGAAACTTTAAGAAAAAGTGATCAAAGTTGTGCCCAATTGTAAGTAATTCTTACATAATTTTGAAATAATGTGCTCACGCAACTACCAAGAAACTATTGGAACTATTAATTACAAGGTTAAAAACATTATTGTCTTATTCAGTATTCATCAGTAATATGTATCGTTTTAGACTCTAAATTATCTTTATAAATTTATAATCAATTTAGATTCAAAATATAATGGAATATGGCGAAAGAAAGCATACTGCAGAAAGACCCAGCCACATGCCTAATAGTCCGCCAAAATTTGCCGCGAATGAGATAAATGTCATCTCTGGTATGTGTTCCGTGATCTGATCCGGCAAATAGCAAATGACATCAAAGGGGTCCATATTTAGTGGGAATGTGTTGGGTGAGTGCTCTAATATTAAGAAACCCTCTGTTTGTAAAATGTTCACTGGTATATGACTATCTATTTTATAAATCTTGAAGAAAAAGTCCTTATCATCTGTTTTATATTCCTTCCAAAATGGGTTTACATAGCTGAAAAATGTGAAACACTTTCGGGACGTATCTAAACGCCTGCCATAAATTATCGATTCTATCGGTGCTAAAGATAAGTTAGAAAGTTTATTCGATTTATTTAATTCATCAATAATAGATTTAAATTTATATATTTTGATAAATTTATAATCAGGGTCGTTATCAGCCTCTATGTATGGCATACTCAGCTCATAAATTTGATTGATTGTTGGTCTGTGCTGGTCGATTATATCATGCATTTCGTTGTCTAAACTTTCACTTAGATTATTAAACCGCTGTTTGAATGTCTCATTCTTTAGGTAGTCTTCTTGCAAGTTCAAAATAAAACTCAAGTAGTTTTGAAAACTTGAATTGAATACAGGATATTTCTCAGCTACCAATTTCATAGAAAATGACCGAGGCAAGCAGATAGTAATTGCTGGATAATTATCATAACTGAATGTTTCAAATTTTACTTTCACAACAGTCTCACCGCTCAAGTATTGATCGAAAAGTTGATAGGTGTTTAATGAAAGTCCAAAAACACAGCACAAAATAGTTGTCACTTTTAAAAACATTTTAATCTTGGTTTTCTTTGGCATAGTCATATATTTTCTTCGCACACTTTTGCTAGATGACTTCTCTCTTAATTTTATTTCTTCACTCATTTTCCAATGACCAAATTGTTTTAATTACTATAACTGTTCTTAATATGTTACACTTAACAATGTTAAACAAAATAAATAGTATAAATATTCTTATTAAATTCTACAAGAATGAAAAGTAATTTACCGGTTTTAATTTTAAACAACACAACTGACTGAAAATATTTATTAAAAATAACGATTTAGAAAAAGATTAAGATAATTAAATAGGCTCTTTGGATATTTTTTCAAGAACAATTTTAACAAAAATTAAAGAATTTTTACTCTATTAAAAAAACTTGAATTTGTTATACAGTAAAATTCAATGCTAAACAATGAGCCAACAATAAACACAAAAATTGCAGTAATGTGTCAAGCTCTCATACTTCACACGCTTTGTTTCCATTGCGTAGCATTGAACGTAACAAAACGCTGTAATTGCTTAACTTAATCAAGCAAAATCCTAACATAATTTACACTTCCCATAATTTAACCATGAATTTTTCTGTAAGCTAAACTTCTTTGACTTCTGGCCATTAATCAATTAAGTGCTAATAACTATAAATAGCATCAATTTTAAAAACAATTCATGAAGATGATGTCAGCACCAATTCTAAGAATCACTTGCTTATATTGATTTAAATAACAATAAAACTGATTTTTACAATTAAGCAAGGCCACATCAGAAACTATTCAGCCTATTATAATAATAGAAAAAAGAAAAGTTGGAAAATATCTGATAAAATTATCTTCAGTTTTGTTTCAATTAAGGTCATAATAAATATTCTATGTAATTATTTGAACACTAAAATATGAATTTAAATAATAAAATGATTGCAATTTAAATAAATAAAATCTTTATTAAAATCAAATTGATAACCTTGAACTATTATGATTATTTTTTAATATTTGATTAGTTGAAACTTTGTTGAAGAGAATCACTCTTGGTTTAATGCATATATTGATAATATTATTGATATTTCTTCTTCTAATTGTAATTAAAATACTCTTGTGAATTTCGTCAAAAATTGTCAAAAAAGATATACCTAACCACATTCCAATTAGACCACCTAGATTACAAACGACAGATAAAAAGGTCATTTCAGGCAAGTGAGTAATTGTAAAATCTGCTAGATTGTTGTGTTCAATATTTAATTCAATACTCTCCGAGTCATTCAATTCAGTCAGAGTTTTCTCATCCATTGAATAATAAATGAAATTACAGTCTTTATGACACTCATCAATGCACTCTTGCTTAATAATTGACATGTAAGATCGATCATAGTTTTGCCTAGAAAGTAAATTTGGAATTAGGTCAAAAACCTCTTTGCGAAATAAATGAGATGATGGAATAAACTCCTTTATTTGATCTATTTTATTCATCTTTCTCTGATAGCACCAAGTTAAACAGTCTGATCTCATATTGAAATTTGAGAAAATGTTATCCAGATTATAATCAACACAATTTGTGTCAAATTTTCTGTCCAAGAGCGTTGTCAATATTTGGTTGTAAGAAATCAGATGATGATAGTTCAATTTTAATCCGAGAAAATTTTCATACATGTACTGTGGAAGTGTGTTGGGCGAATTAAGTGATATATACACATAATCCAACCAAGGTGGTATTGATTTGTAATCATATTTTATACTAATATCAATAGATATAAAACTTGAATGGTAATTTCTCCACTTTCTTTTCAATGCACTAAAATAAGTAAAACATTTTGCACTCAACCATCTTTGAACTCTAGATTCTTTTGAACTTGATAAATTCGTGATTAATATATTTCTCTTATCAAGTTCAAAAGAATCAATAGGCTTATCAAAGAAGTCTCCAAAGTTGTTTGCGGGTTTATCAGATGATCCAGAAACACTAACATGAATTGAAAAATCATCTTTCTTCTCTTTTAAACCGATTGTATAATTTTCAAACAAAGTCTTCAAATTGAGTTCTCGGTTCAAAACCTTTTCTATGACAGCATTTTGTGCTTGTTCATATATTTCCCTAATATTATTTTGAAGCTCTTTAGAAATGAGTTTTGTTTGATCGTGATTGCTCAGTTGATCGCGGTATTTTTCGTATAGACCATTGAGGTGATCATCAATTTGTGCAAGCTTACGGAACGACAGCAAATGTGGATAACAAATGGTTATTGCTGGTAGAGTTCCGTTGGTGATTCTTTCGATCTTCAGAGTGACAATAGTTTTGCCTTGCCAATATTCAATAAGTAGTTGTGATGTGTGATAGATGAGCCCAATTATGCAGGTCAATTTAATAATTAGTTTAATTAAATTATTTAAATTGCTAAAACTCAGTTTAAAAAGCATTTTTCTCCAAGATATTAAATTAAATTCTGCGTTAAGATTTTATAAAAGGTCATTTCTATGGTAATATAAAGTATATAAAAATATGTTTTGATTAATCTGTATATTGCTTTCTGCTTATATTTTAAGCAAACAACTTCCCAAAATTAAATTATGCAAGATGTCTATTTACATGTTTTTATGTTTTTGAATATTATTAAATGGAAGGTCTATTCATTAAAAATGTAAATCAAAATATTTTGACAAAAAATCATCCATGGGCAAAGGGCATTTTTAGAAATCTTGTTTTTAAAATGTCACCAAGAAAATAAACATAGGCCACCTAGACTTCGAAAAGTTATGGACCAAAAAACGCTGGTAAAGTGAGGTAGTGCTTTTGAACCGGGAAAATTGCCTATACCCCAATCACGGACTCAAATGTACTTTTTGAATTGGTAAATGAATCTATACCGGAATTGCCCTTTCGAAGTCACTACCCATGGAAAACTAGTGCCCCTAAACTTTGACAATTTTTCCCAAAAATCCTTTATTTATCTTCTATTTTACCTTCTATTTGTACTAATTTAGTTAATTTTACTTGATTAAATCTGAATTTATTTTCCAATTAATAACATCCATTTGATTAAAAGTTAATTAGTTTTATTACCTGAATAAACATTAATATAAATAAATAAACTTTAATTTATATAATTATTTATAAGATATGATTACTATGGAAATTATTCAAATTTATATATACATTAACCTAGATCTAAAAGGCGATAGTTGACTATTGATTGCTAATGGTATTGGAAAATGTTAAACAAATTTAAATCAATTTTGTCACCTAAATTACTTAAATTGACATCGAGTCTATTTTGTGTTCTTGGTCTCATTTATCACACATCATTACTTTTAGCACAATTCTGGCAAGGTAAAACTATTGTCAATATTGAAGTCAGTACTCATTCAAATGAAAGTCTGCCCGCAATCACAGTATGCTATCCATACCTGTTCTCAATGAAGAAGATCTCAAAGTTGAATAAAGAATTTAACCAACATTTTCTAAAATACCAAGATCTAGTAAGCTCGCTAGATAAAGCTGAAAAGAATGAAACAGCTCTGTATGATAAATTGAGAAATATTTATGATCATGTCGCTGATCAATTATTAGACAAGATCAATAATCATTCAATTGGTCTCAAACAACTACTAGAGAGCTACACTTTGGACTTCATAAATGATCAGGGAGAGAAATTGATAGCTATTTGGATCGATGGTAATTATCGAATAAAGAATAGATCAATAACAATCAAGGAACCAATTTCAAGTTATTATTTCTTCGTTAAATCTGATCTAGTCAGATCTATTGGAAAATGCTTTACCTTCTTCAGTGCGCTTGATCAAAAGTGGAGATATTTCCAAAAAACTATTAATCACATGTATATTAGAATTAAATATGACCTAACTTCAGCTCCTTATCATAAATTCAAAAACATTTATCTTGCATTACATTCACCTAACTATTCCCCAAATATACATGATCAAAACTTCGATTATTTCACCTTGGGCATGCAATACATTATACGATATTCTAGAATGGTCACAAAACTTATGCAGGGTAATTTTGATACTAATTGTTTCAAATATGATTTGGACAATAAATTCCAAAACTTCAACATGAGATCTGACTGTATAGCCTGGTGCTATCAAAATGCAGTGAACGACTTTTGCAAATCTCAATCACTAATATATTCACCAAGTTTACTTCGAAAAGAGGCAATTGATCCAGCTAAAATCAAAGGCATAAGTAGTTGCGTTTCGAAAATTTATCATAAAATATTTGAAATTAAAGTAGCTTGCTATAACAAATGTCCTAAAGATTGCTCATTTAAATACTACACAATGGACGTGAAAAATATTCTTGAGAATACAAGTACTAGCACGGTTGATATTTATCTTCAACACAGTAACCTTGCAGATATTACAATCAATTATTTGCCAGAATTGACATTTTTATCACTGGTTTGTAATTTTGGTGGCTTGTTAGGAATGTGGCTGGGTATTTCGATCCTTGTCATTATTGAAGATGCAAGTAGGATTATCAACTATTTACTAAGAAATAGAAAGACTACAAATATTTTTAATTTTAACAACATTTACATCACACCTGCCTCTTGCAGCAATTCTGAAAATCCAATTTCTGTAAATGCCCAAGTTAACAAAAAAATATTTCATCGAAGACACACAATGTTTGCCACACATTCTCTTTAAAATTAGAATTATTTATAATTAAATATAAAATAAAATACAAATTCAAAATTAAGTGTAGTATATAGTTTTGTAGTTCACCTCGTGAAACGGCCATTTTTGATGGGGTTCTAAATGTAGTGGGAATTAGGTTTGAACCGTACTTGTGTATTGTAAATAACACAAATACTAATTATTTTATATTTCTCATTTTAATAACCAGTCAATTATTATATTAATATTAACTTGCATTTATTTGTTGATTGCTCATCTCTCGTGTAATGTTATCAGTATCTATTTAAAATCCACTGTAATAATAAAATATAATTACTCTAATAAAATTTCTTAAATTAAGAAACATCTTGATAAATTAATATGAATTTAAATGAAAAAATTAAAATTAATTGTCGTTTAATCACTGGTTATATCTTCTAAGATCGAATTCGACTGACACTCTCCACACTGAGATATTGGACCTTTATCATTTTTCTTGAGTCCTCTGCCAATAATGGTAACATTTCCAGGTAAAATTGAAATATTTGGCTTGATAGTGATCTTGTAGTTTTTGACAACTAATCTTTTATTTCTTGAAAATGATTGGATAATTTTGTTGAAATCATCCATGATCATCAGAACCGAAATTCCTAACCACATACCTAATAGTCCTCCAAAATCGCAAATTAGGATCAAAAATGTAATTTTGGGCAAATATTCAATGAAAATATCAGGGACATTGTTGTGAATAATTAATATTTCCATATCATCTGAAGCATTTACTAATAGTACCTCGGTATCAAATGAGTAATATGTGAATTCACAGTCTTTATGGCATTTCTCCAAACAAAATGATCTTACTTTAGATTGCAGCTGGGAATCATCAAGGACGCAATTGTTTAAAATACCAGTTTGAATTTGATCAAGAAAATCATCACGAAATGAAAATTCAGAAGGCACAAAATTGTTTGAGTTGCACACTTCATTTGCCCTGTCCTGATAGCACCAGGTCAAACAATCAGACCTTATTTTATAATTACCGAACTTATATCCGAAGCAATTCGTGTCATAATTACTGTCCAAGAGCTTAGTTGAGAGCTGAGAGAAGGTTATGACATATTTTGCCCTTAAAGCCATAAACTTGACATTTCCATGCATGATCCTTGGTAGTGTATTTGGTGAGTGCAAAGATAAAAGCACTTGATTAAAGTCATCATATGGTACCATAGCTAAGTTATATTTGATCCTGATACTAATGTCAGAAAACATGAGCTTCACTCCTTTCCATTTAATATCAAATGAGCTAAAATAAGTGAAACATTTTTGAAATATCCAAGATTCTCCTTCTTTTAATAAAACTAAGCTTTCTAGTGGATGGCCAGTATGATTAAATGAACGTATTAAATTATCATCTTGTTCGTTCCATACATACTTATCAACCAATATAGTTATTAATGGATCTCCTTTCAAATCAAACAGGTCAATTGTATAATTTTGAAAAATCTCCTTGATTGTAAATTCGCTTTTATTTATTCTTTCAATAACGCTTTTAATAATTTGATTGTAGATGTTACGCATTTTAGTAGATGATTTTTCATTCTGGTTGTCTTGATAACTTTGCAATTGTGTTAAATATAATTTATATGATTCAGTATACTCTGAGTTGAGACTAGCTATTTTTTTGAATGATATCGAATTTGGGTAACAAATTGTGATAGCTGGCAAAGAATTGTTCACATTTCGCTCAACTTGTATATTGACAATAGTTTTACCTTGCGAATACTCGCTGAAAAGTTGTGTCGTATGATAAATAAGACCAAAACTACAAATCAATCTTGATAGCAATTTGAGTGAAGAATTCAATGTTAATAATTTCTTAAACTTGGTAAACATGTTTGGGATCATTTCAGACATTTTTAAATTGAAAAATAAACGATTAATCAATATTTCCAAATTACCTTTCTATTTTTCTGCACTTATTAAAATTATTTGAATAAAATCTATTATTTATCAGGAACACATATTATAAAATAAATATTATTCAGCAAAATAAATAAAATATGAGATTGAATTCAAACTAGAAAACAATGTTTGCAAATACAGGTGTACAAGATAATTTACTTTAGAAAACACATTCTCTACTAGTATGAATATTTAATATCACATCAGTGATGGTCAAGTAGCCAGACTCAGACATCTCTCCAGATCGAACTGATAGGGTAGTGTATTTTTGTAGGTGAAAAGTAAAAAATTTTCCACCTCGCTTCATGCGTCGGCAGGACTCCTGAGCCTCGAACTCAAGGGTAATTTAGCTGAACTAAAAACTCGGGGGAATTTAGGCCATACCTCCCTTGTTCATCACTGATATCACACGTTATTCACATGAATAATTATTAGACATCATTAAATTAACTAAACAAGTATTTCAAAATGTTTTCCAATTAATTGGTTTGTAATTAACTGCAAATTTAATCAATAAACTAACATGTTCTATAAATATTAAAATTTAAAACACATTTATGAATATTTTCTCAGGTAATTATTATTATTTCAACGCAATTTATTCTTATTCATTCAAGGTGACCAAGAATATTAATAATCTCGTAATGTTTAATAAATTCATGGATGGCCACGCTTTTCGGCTCTAAGGGGGGAAGTATAGAGGGGGTGTTTTCCAAAATTTTTCTAGGGGGGGGGGGGGTGG
>JAQGCS010001733.1:0-12526 GCA_034702105.1 Fuscozetes fuscipes | reverse complement strand
CAATTAACTTTTATTTGTTTACATTTTGTTCGAACAAATGAGACTTTTTTGAATAAATTTCTACTCAAATATAAGGTGCAAAAAATTGGTGTACATGCTCATCTCAACAAATTATACTCAAATCTAGTAATGGGTCCGAAATTAGTAACAATGTTATATTTTACATGTATGACCTCCCTGTAAACTTTCTATCTAATGCAAACAATAGGTAATAATTTTAGACATGCTGTTTTTTAGTAATTTGAATCTGCAATTTGTGTTACTCAATGGTTATTAATAGCTTGATTGGTTATAAATGTGAAAAAAAACTTAATAAACACTAAACAAGTTTTATTTATTTATTTTTATTTAAATACTTTAAATTCTTTGTTAACCACTTTTGAGTATTTAATCGACTATTTTAAACATTTATGCAATAAATACAATAAAAGTCAAAATACAAGAGAATATTGAATTCCAATACATTTGTAATAATTTAAGCAAAAATAAAAATATAACAAATATTATAATAATTGTTTTGAGTAATCAATAGCTCAGAAAATTTATCGCTGAATAAAAGTTGCAAAAAATGTATAATAATTATTGAAATACATTTTGAAGAGTTTGTGGAGTTTTGTCATACTTTGCAAGTTTATTGAATGGGCGGACATCGGTTTAAGCTCTAACAATGAGTTGAATAAAGTTATAATAAATTAGTTTTTAATGAGATATAAAGTCCTCATTATTTAGTTCAAGAATTAAGCGAAGAATTCTTCGAGAAATCGTATCCTCTAAGTGACTGAAATTGAGAAAATGTCAAACAATTGAAGCCTTCTTTTAGGCCTTAAAGACAAATATCGATAAAATATTTTATGAATCAAAGCTGTCGTCTATTTATCGATCGAACCAGAATTTCAAACAAATCGCTTCAAGCAATTCATAGATATTTTCCTGAAATTCAATGAGTTTGCAGTTATTGTTTAGTCTAGTGGCAATTTTTCAAGATTAGCTTTGAACCAAACTCAATGATTCTCTTGTTCTCTGTGTTTGATGCTAGGTCATTTATTATTAGGAAACCACATAAAATTGAATGTCAACTTTGGAAATGAATTTATCAAGAATCTAAAAAACAAAATGTTGAATCTATAATACTTAAAAAAAAAAGATTCAATTGATAATTGAATTAAGTGAAAACGGCTGAAAAACTGGTTCGATTGGTCCTGATCATATTTTATAACCATTCAAACACCTTATAATTTAAGTGTTTTGTCAGTTTGTAATACACAGTCTGTAAGAGAAGACGCCGTGAATTAAATGAATAATTCCACAAATTATGGCCAAAATCTACAATAAAAAAATGTAATATTCAGTTTCAATTGTCAATCAATTCTACCTAGATCACTTACACAGGCTATTTGAACCTTTCCAGTCCGTTTCTCGTGTTTGAAGGCTCCGATAGACACCCAAATTCCTCCGATCAGAAATACAATGCATCCAATAAAGTGGAATATAAAGTCCTATAAATGATCATGCTTAGTTTGAATATAATCAAAACTCATTAATAAGCATACAAAACTGGTTTTGGGTAAAATGCTGGCCGTTCCCAGAGATAGAAGGGCTGCGATCAGCATCAAAGTGATCGTGTACCAATTGGCAAAACACACCAGTACAAGGAATTGGTCCGAAGGCGGGTAATGGTACGCCTCGTACGAATAGCCTTGATAATAACGATCCGCTTCCAAAAGAAGAAGAATGAAACAAATCAGAGACAGAATCTGTGAAATAAATGATGAATCAAAATAAAATTCTCTCAAAGTTATTAACTATTTGTCACAATTTCTACAGTTAATCAATAAATGTATTTCTTTGAGTTTTCATTTTGGCATTTGGGCTATTTTCTCGCCTTTAAAAGTAATCAAAATATTTCCTTGTTTGATTAACATTGATTGATATAAATTAAAATAAAATTTACAAGTTTGTGAAATGTAAATACTTAGATAGCTGTTCACTAATCCGCGCATTCACTGCCTCTAAAGGAAGCAAAGGGTCTAAAAATAATTTCTGATTCAATTTAAAATCGTATCGAATTTCTGGCCTTTTTGTTCATTTTCTTTGAAATTCGATTCAATCAATATATTGTTGTATAAAATTTTTGTAACTGAGACAATAATTGGCAATAACTTCTGGTTTAACAATGAGTGAGGTCATTTTTCCTTTGAAAATTGATAGGAATCTAATTAATGTAATAGTTAATCATTATGGTTTGCAACTAATCTAATTATAAATATATTTTTCAGAGCATTTCCAATTAAAAGGCGTTCAAAATAAACTCAATTCTTATATTTCTTTGTTTTATAAATTAGTGACTGAATGGCAATAAAATCCCGATTTTCACAAAATTATAAAAGCATTTGATATAAATTTAAGAATTGTGTGAATTGTGTGGGAGTTTCCTCTTATAAGTTTAAACCCCTTTGATTTTAGGCTAAATCTAATATAATTAACACTTTTATCGTAAAAGTTTTGCATTAAAGTCAAAGTATTATAAATTCAAAATTTTCAAATTAAGTAAAATGTAGGAAATTGAAGTAGGTCATTTGCAATTGACTCCATTCATAGCTGTGCGGATCATTTGCTGCACACAAACAACAAAAGCAAGCGAATTATGCAAATGGTTATTCCAGTGTAGCCTTTGTTTGCCATTAATGTTATAAAAACTACACAAAAGTTTATTGTTTTCTCAATTTATAAAAATATTTTTATTTAATTAATAAATAATTGAAAGAGTAGTTTGAATAAATAAATTATTTGTGAGTCTTACCAAGAGTATAAGCTTTAAGATTCCTAATTTAGTGGTCAGATATCCAGTGTTGATCACTAATACTGAGGCCCTGGAAGTGGTTGTTGTGGTCGTTTGTCTGACCTGGACTGTTGCTGTGGACGGCATTATTCACGGCTGTCCCTCAGTTTCTAACCGTCAATCAAAACCAGACAAATATGAAATCAGCAATGTTAAATTTTATCTCAAAGCAATTTTAATGAGAGACAGAATGAATCAATTGATAGTAAGAGTGAGAAAAAAGTAGTTTTGTTTATTCCAAACGCAAAGAGAGATATGAAAACTTCTATTTTAATGAATGCGAAAAACAGTACGATTTTATGGCTCTCTTTAGTTATTTTGAGTCGGAGTTTGCTCCTTAGTTGCCGTTTGGCGTAGGATTTGTGCCATTTATGACACATACAGATAATAAGTTTAGTCTCCAAACAAAAAAGTTTAGGGTGTGGTAGTGCTTCCGACCCAGTATAAATCTGACACTTCTCTGCCAATTTGACATTTTATCAAATCAAAACTTTTATGTATAGTCATAAATGAACTTAATCACTTAATCGGAAATGAGTAGTATAATAGTTAATCTGAAAGTATTTTCACACTTTTTCGAAATCGAATCGTTTCTGAGACAATCGAATCGGAAATAGAGATTCTTTTCGTAAACAATAAGTAAATATTATTTGATTAGAAAAATCTTTTTATTAACAAAATAACATTTGAGATAATTAATTATATTTGATTTGTTATTGCATTCAATTTATTAATTCTTATTATTTTATTGAAGACACTTAAAAAAATGATGTCTCGATCGCTGTGTCAAACAATGCATCGCTTGAATATCCAAATAATTTATTATATATCCAAATTGCAATTATCATTCAGTGATTCATGAGTTGATTTTATCAAGATCATTATCATATTTGCATATAGCTATTGATACAAATGCTAGTTATATTTGCACATACTTATTTGTGCAATTTATACTGTTAAAAAATTTTCAATTTCAAATGGAAAATCAAAAATTTATCAATAATTGAAATATATTTCATTGAATTACTTATTGATTGGAAACTTTCGATTTGAGACAAATGTGTTGACATAAAAAGCAGAATACGTAAAACAAATTTTAAATAACATTCAGAGTTTATTGATTGCGATAATTATGTTTTTTTAATACCAATTGAGTGACAAATTAAATGAAAATGAGTATTAAATGCGGAAGTATTACATTAATCCTATTGTCAATGGATTGTATTGAGTAAATCCCAAAACAGGTGAGCATTACTTTAAAACAACACTTAATTTTTGAAATTAAAAAAATCAGTCAATGAATCGATAAATAGGGCAATAATTCTGGTTATTATTACCCGAATCTAATTTTCTTTGTTTTGTTTCCTTTTTTTAATAAACAAAAACTTGTGAATCAAATGAAGAATGAATTGAATAAAAAATGATTTTCCTTAGAAATAAATAAATGATTTCGAGTAAAATGAAAGAACGTTGTGTATTGGAATAAAAGTTTGATAAACAAAACTTGTTATCAGGTTTTTAATTATGAATTCAAAGTTACTTTTATTGGAATTTATTCCCAGTTTAGTGAGTTTTACAACTTTTTATGGCATTTTTTTCTCAACCTTTTTATGTTCTGATAATACTTTTTAAGTTAATTTAAAGACTTAAACGAAGAATTTTATGGAGTTGTGTGTAAATAACAAATTGTCGACTCATTCACAATAATAACATCCAGTGCTTGACTCAATCATCACTAATGAGAACACCGATAATCTAAAGATAATCCTTTTTGAAATGTGAATCAGTTATCAGATTTGGTTATTGTTATGATTCGTTTCCATTTGCTTTTAATCTAATTTTAGAATCAAAAGCAGCCGTATTTCAAACAAAAGTTTGCATTCATTTAAAACACATAAATCCTAACCCATAGTGAATAACATGAGTTAGTCTTTTATTATTTTTATGAAAAATGTCAATCATTGCGAGAGAAGAGTCAGAAAATATTCTCAAACAACTGTTTGTGGGCTTAAAGGAGAGACATCGCAAACAAATTTGAATTTCCGAAAATACTAACAGAGACTAAAAGAGACTTGGTTTGAAATTCAAACTTTGAAAGACTGAATGTGAGTCAGATAATGAGTGAATGCGCACTAAAAACATTATGCGGTTTAGGTTTAGGCGACTCAAAGAGTGGCCGAAAGCCTTTTCACAAGTGTTTCACTGTTTTCAATGTTATTTGATTATAGCCTTCACTACATTACTGTCTGTTGGACTCAAATGCCATTCAATGCTCGCATTCATTCATCAGTTGTATTGAAGTTTGTGTTTATTTCGTGACAATTAGTCAAATGTTTTTGTATGCAAACAAATATAACTTCAAGTCAATTATTTTTCCTAATTTAAAAATCGATGAAATTTTATTATCTTTCAAATTGTCTTAAGTTTTATCCAATAATTTGTGAAATGCTTTTTATGTAAACACTTTTGAGTTTTTTAGAGTTTATTTTGAGTTTTTTCGCATATTTTTAAATGTATTCAACGAATCACTGAAACAATTTAATTAATGAATTGTAGACTAAATTAACATCTTTTAAACCAATGGGTCTTTGCGTCTGCAAAGAGAAGACTAAACGTCAGAACTCGAGGAATAGTTTCTTAAATAATGGCAATAATTCACGAAATGTGAGCCGAAGCCGAGGAGTCGGACACAACTCGTTCGCAAATTCAGATGAAATATCAGACGAATGTCTGAACAGAGCGATGGTCGGCGCCAACGAAGTATTGAACGCCGCCAACGGCACTAATCACAGCAAACTGTCCACAATGGTCGACAAACTGATCCTCGAAACACTTTCCCTCATTAGAACCCTCGTCGACAAGTAAGTCAAACGGCTGTTTATTTAATTGATGCGATGTTTGTTCAATTGGACAGTGATGCCGACCCGCCCTCATCTATGCTTAAGTTGCATATAATCGCCGATAAAGAGAAGGGATGGCTCGCAGTCGTTAACTCAATGATAAATGTGATTCCAATCGATGATCCTTTGGGTCCGGCTGTTATTCTTCTTCTACTCGATGACTGTCCACTTCCAACCAAAGTATGGCACCACTTGTTGTCCATTATTTTTAAAATAACATTTATTTTGTAGGAATCGATATCTAAATTATCGGAAATTTTGGATTTGTCTAACAGTAGACCCGTTTCGCGGCAAAGTATAGCAAAACATAGAAACGCTTGTGTTGTGATCGGATGTTTGGCCGAAAAGTTGGCCGGTCCTAACAGTATGGCTCTCCTGACGCCTGGAATCCTAAACTATCTAATATCTAATTTAAGCCAAAAAATTGATTATTCAATAGTTTTATTTACTTTAATAGCTTTGGAAAAATTTGCTCAAACAAGTCAGTCAACCATTCCTTATGACAATTGCTTTCAAAACTCAACTTCTCATATATTTCAGGTGAAAACAAGTTAACGATTGCCAAGAAATTGGAAGACATCGATAATAATTGTTTAGTACTTCTCGAAAACCTCATTAAAGACAAAGTTTTTGTGAAAAAACAGGTCGGCTTTTGTGCTCAATGGTGTTTAGACAACCTCTTCCTCAAAGAGGGCCGAACTCTAACCTATGAAAAGACGGACAGAACTAATCTGAACGCAGTGTTAAATTCTAATGATGTCAGCGAATATTTAAAGATATCAGCGAACGGACTAATGGTATGACCAGAGAAGAACTTAGAGACACTTTTTCAAATGGGCATGCAAAAACTACCATATTATTTATGCAGTAAACTATTAATTACATACCGTATCCTCTACTTTATTACTGTAATTATATCTCAATTTAAGCTGATTTTATCTTTTTCGAAATAGGGGGCAATTCTATCTAGATACAATTGCACCCTTAACTAGAAATTGACTTATTATTGCACTTAATTCATTGAAATTCAAATAATTTTTATTCTGTTTTGAAATGATATTATTTTATATGCATTATTGTCTTCATTGAGGGGAACTATGGGGGCATAGATGTGTACCCAACAAAAAAACCCATGCCCATATGGGTTTCGGGTTTCTTATGGGCATGGGCTGGGTTTGGGCTTGAAAATTCGTAAAACTGCGATCCCTAATGGGAACTATAATTTGATATCTTCTCCGATATGTACTCCCAAATCATTATCCGTCGAAGAAGAAGACATTATTAATGACAAAGAATTTCTATCCATTTATTTTGTGATCAAAAAACGTATTGACTGATAGGAAACAGCTTCAAATGAACCCTTAATATAGTGCAAGTTTACAGTTAGGCAACAGTTTAAAGTGTGCTGAAAACTAAGTGCAATAGTACCAAGATATTATTGCCCCTCTCAACTAGAACTAAGATATAATTGCATGCAATAATAAAACAGAGAATACGGTACTTTCATAAGTTATCCATTCACAGTTATATCATGTAGAAGAATAGAGGAATACTAAAGATAAAATTACTTTGTGCTATAAATTTAATCTTCAATCATTAGACATAACTTTCTGTTCTTGATTATGTTCATTCATTTATTATGTTAGTAAAGTGTCTCTGAAAGTGTCTTCATTTGGTTAATTGTTTAATCAAATGTGTATTATTAGGCCCGTTGTGACGCCTCCTCATTCGAGAGCGTTCGGTGTACTTATCAAGTGATGGAAGGGGCATTTTACTACGAGGCAACACTTATTACGGCAGGAGTGATGCAAATCGGTTGGGCCACAAAAGATAGCAAATTCTTGAATCACGAGGGATATGGTATCGGAGACGACGAGTATTCGATTGCATACGACGGGTGTAGACAATTAATTTGGTACAACGCCTCTAGTTTTCCACATCAACACCAGTGCTGGAAACCAGGTTTCACTTCTCTTATTTCAAACTAATTTAATGTCAATTAATTTTGATTTTCTATTCAAAAGGGGATGTTTTGGGCTGTCTTTTGGATCTCAAGCGCGAAATTATTGTATTTTATTTAAATGGCGTTCCTTTAGAACCGTATAAACATGTATTCAAAAGTGCAAAGTATAACAATTGAAGAGAAAAGTCAATGCAAATGACATAATCACTTTAATTCCAGGAGTGGTTACTTTGCGGCGGCGTCTTTCATGTCATACCAACAGTGCCAATTCAACTTCGGTAGAACTCATTTCAAATATGCCCCTAACCTTGAATTCCAAACATTCAATTCTATGGGCAATCTTTCAGACAGTGATAAAATAATTTTACCCAAGTATTCAGCCCTTCCTTTTGAATTCCAAACTAATTAGACTCTTGTATTGCTTTCAGACTCATTAAACTTAAATATTTGCAAATGTCGTCAATCAAAGAGGACAGTTGTTCTTTATGTTGTGACGGGACGGCTACCATTCAACTCATTCCATGTTTACATTCGGTTTGAACTCTAATTTTATGATTAATTGTTGGAAATGTAATTCATTTGTTTAACAGAAACTCTGCAGCGACTGTGCCTTACAATTGGAAATCTGTCCATTTTGTAGATCGGAAATCAAGGAAAGGGTTACAACCAATTAAATGAACTCATCTTCAAATCAATTATTCAAATGAATGATTTTATAATATAAATCATTTGAAGCCATTTTAAGCCCAATTGAGATGTATTTTAAATTAATATATTTTTTGACATAACTATCATTTAATTTAAATTAAGCCCAAAAATAACCGATGAAATCACATTAATTTATAAGTTATTTTCTATTTTATTAGATTTATTTTTCTATATTATCATTGTTTTGGAGAATATATGGGAAAATCAATTCAATTATTAAATAAATAAACGAATTAATAGAAATGAATCTCTATTTCATCTGTTATTTTGATTCAAAAGAAATAAAATATTTATTTAATATCCGTTTATATAAAATCTTAAAAAATTGTCAAAAATTTTGAAAGAATTGTCGGGTTTTGAGGAATCACTTCATTTCAATTGAGACAATTCGTAGACATAAGAGGCAAATACTTTGGTTCCTTCGATGTAATTCCTTTTATTAATTTTCTCATTCTGAGAGTGAGCACCGTCATCTGCGGCTCCCATCGGAAGTAACATAACATTCTTGCCCGTCGCTTCTTGAAAAGTAAGTGTTACTGGTATTGAGCCGCCCTCTCGAGTCAGATCAGGTTCGACACCAAACACTATTGACAATAGTTTGGATCAAATTTTTAAATAGAATATGAGAGATGTCATATAAATCTATGAGAGCATTGATAGCAGCCTCAGAATATAAGTCAAAATGTAATCATTTGTCAAACAATAGACAACTCTGAGTGCAAACGCGTAACAGAAAAGATAAAACTTAAGTCTGATTCCGATCTTTCGAGCATTTGTTAGATTCTGTGCTAAAATGCATCGCATGTTTCAAAAGGTTTAAGAAAACACGAAATTAGAAGCATTTTAAATGAGTTGTTTTGAGTGACCGTCGTTTGACTCAAACCTTTTACTAACACATCATTGGCCTTCACTTCTATGAAAATAAGTTTAGAGTCTCACCGGTTTTGACAGCTCTTCTGCCCGCAACAAAGTTTGGGTCATTTGGATCTGCCATCCATGGTTTGCCTCCATGTGGCATAACTACATTCAGTTTGTTAGGGCTGTCCATCTTCTTATACTCATTATTCAAGAAGTCGATAACAGTTTTGGCGACCTTTTTGGGATCTTGGTTCGGAACCAAACGAATCGAGAATTTTCCATTTACTTTGCGAGGAATCACAGTTTTGGCACCGGCTCCAGAAAATGCCCCTTCAATGCCTTCAAATCAATTGAGTTATTTATTGAAAAGACGATTGTTTTGTATAACAAACCGTGTATTGAAAGCGAAGGATATCTCCAGCGATGAGTCAATGTATTGACTTTATCGCAATGAATGAGACGAGTTGTGCCGACTTCACAACTGAATTCCTTACAATTGAACTCTATTTGATTGTAGAGTTTCTCCTCTTCGGGAGTAAAAGGCACGACATCGTCCATAACTCCTGGTATTAAAATGTTTCCCTTGTTATCAACCAATTTAGATAAAAGGTTAACCAGGTCAGTCATGGCTTCGTGGACAGAACCGCCATATATGCCTGAATGAAGGTCTTTGGCTGCGCACTCGATCTCCACAAAGAAATAGACCAGACCTCTGAGTCCGTAAGTGAGACACGGCTTCTCAGTACCCAACCAGTAGTTGTCACTGATGCAAACATAATCAACATTTTTAAGAAAAGTATTGGCTTTGGCTGCTATGAGTTCGTCCAGTCCTTCAGAACCTGACTCTTCCATTCCTTCGAAAACAAACTGCAAATCAAACAATAATTATAGTAATATTCAGCAGATATTTCTTTAATTTGCTCTGCATTTTAATCTTGCAATAATTCATGTATTCAAAGGGTCAAGGGAAGGCAAAATTAAGCTCAAAAGGTTAGGAGTTTGAAGGTTGGCTTATCACCAAAATGTCAACATTTTCCATACAATTGTAAAGAGAATATCGATTCATATTTTGAGTGCAATTAATAAAAGTTATTGTTTTATAGATTTATTGAATAATATTTGCGATTATTTAATATCAAAATGAGATAATACTCCGAAGGCATAAACTAATCAGGGATGCGGAAGAGGGCATAGCCCAAATACCCCCCTAGTTTTTGAGCTCGAGCAGACCCCGTAGATTCGAGGCAAAATCTATACCCCCTAATTTTTTGGTTCGAAGGACCTAAGATCAAAGACCTTTCGCGTCACTGAAACTAATCAAACAATTAATTGACTGATAATTGACTTCCATTTTATACTAAAATTTTAGTACCATTTTATCTCTTTTACAAAATTAATGAAAATGTAAAATATATAACAAATCATTTCACACATGAGTTGTCATATTTTGTAAATCAGATTAAAGTTAGAATTAAAAATATGAGATAAAGTGTATAATCATTGCAAACATTGAATAATTTGTCAGAAATTTAAACAGAACTCACTTTAAAGTTGACCGGAATATCGATTTTCAACTGATTGAAAGCTTGAATGATGTGAAGCCATCCCAAAACGGGTCCCTTGTCGTCAGTAGAACCTCTTCCGTATAGTTTGCCATCTTTTTCAGTCAAAACAAATGGGTCGGTATCCCAACCGTCCTCTTTGGCTGCTGGCTGTACATCCAAATGGCCATAAACACACAGGGTCTTTTTCTTAGGATCTGACCCCAATTCACCCAAAAGGACGGGAGGAAGCGGAAGAACTTTGCCGTCTGGCATTGTCTGCTTCCCGACATCAGCCAATTCACATTTGACGCCTTCGGCCGTCAATTTCTGTCAATTAATCGGCTTTTGTCAGTATTGCTGAAGGATATATACCCTGAGCTAAAGGACAGACCCACAAAATGGGAACACAAAACACTTAACCTAAACCCTCAAACGAAATTGATCATAGATTACATTTTGCATCCATTTGACCATGTCAATCGTGTCATCCCTGGTGTCCGATTGGGCCGAAACACTCTTAATGGCCACACATTCGGCCAGAGTTTTGACGTAATCGCCGGAATGCGAGTCTATATAACTGTTTCAATGATTTGAAGTCAAATAAAAGTTTTATTTCTAACTTTTAGACCATTTAATTGTATTGAATCAAAACTTACGAAAATATTTTCTTCAATTGTGGCGACACTTCTGATGCGGACATTGTTTCGATTCTTTTAATAAACTTTTAATGTCTTCGATGTAAACAAAATATGATTCAAAAAATCGTTAATTTGTTTTGTTTCGTTAAAAAAGTTTTGATTATTTCAATTAAACGCCTCTCAAGTGTTTGTTTGCCGGCTTATATTTGCACTCAATTGTCATCACATCAAGCATTGAGAGTGCGCTTAATCTCTACATATACCTCTGCTAAAGTTGCCAGGATGCGCCAATTTCGAGTATCAATTAGACTAAGGTGTGGAAAATTTCTAGCACAACTAAAATTTTACAGAATCTCAAAATAGGATGGCCAAGGGGAGGGGGTCTCTTATTCCTCCTAGAGTCAAAAATTTTGGGTTTACCGCCCCCTAGAACTTTGAAAACTTTAACATTACAGGAGCTTGGCCATCCCTGCTTAAAATCAAGATTACATTTTCGAATATTACGTTTACATTATTACCAAAATTAAGGTTTTGTGTGAAGTCTAGCACATTAGTCACATGACTTTTATCTTAATCTTTACATGTATTTTACGCTGAAATTTTAGTTCAAGCTAGAATAAGTGAGGCACTGAGACCAGGGATGCACAAGGGGGTAGCTCGAAACCCCCCTAGAGTCGAAAATTTGGCAAACCCCCCCCCCCCCCTAGAATTTTTCGAAAATTGAACATTACAGGTATACCCCCCCTCGCTCGCGCTTTGACCTTACGTCTCCTTGTGTTTTCCGCCGAGCGAAGCGAGGCGGCAAATTTTTTCGGTTTTTTGGCGGCAAATTGAAAAAAACCCCTAGGTCCCCCCTCCTAGAAAAATTTAGAAAAACCCCTAACCTAGACCCCCTAGAGTCAAAAAGCTTGGGCATCCCTGGCTAACAATATATTAGAATTATTCTGTGCTGTCCTTCTCTTGCAGATTATTTGAAGAAATTCATATAGCGAATGGATTTTGAATTTTACCCTCTTTTATCGATATGCGACCGACTTTCACAATGAATTTTACATTCTTGCAAAATGAGTTTTTTA
>JAQGCS010001732.1:0-12535 GCA_034702105.1 Fuscozetes fuscipes | reverse complement strand
CTCTCTCTCTCTCTCTCTCTCTCTCTCTCACTCACTCACTCACTCACTCACTCAACGTTAGAAAATTTAATGATTTTGCGAAACAACCAATATATGAGTTAAAAATAGTTTTTTAATTGCATTTGGTTTAAATTAATTGAAACGAAATTAAAAGCAATACAATTTGCTTAATTGATTTTTGCATAAAATGTGAATTTTATTCATTTTGAATTTGAATGGGTTGTCTAAATATGATTTGCCTGAAAGGGCACTTTCTTTCAATACATCACTACATTTTAATGGGTTGAGTTTGCATTCATAGTAAATTCAAGATCGCTAAGTAAAACTTGTAAGAGCATTGGTATTATTCCAGTGCCTAATGCATCGTAGAAACTAAATGAAACAGAACAATCAATTTTTCAAATGATTATTCATAGTTTTGTCAATGGATTGCTTTCTCCTTAATTAGAACCAATGACTTAAAGAATACCCAAATTCTTCAGTTTCATTGAGTTTATAATAAATAATAGCTTTACTAATAGGAAAACATCTAATCGGAGCTCTGATCCCAATTGGATGCCATCAGACTATTAATGTATTGAAGACATCATTAATATAATCCGTTCCGAAGAGATTATATCAAAAGACGATATGAACTCAAACTGATGCACAACTCGTAGTACAGTCAGAGCGTTAGTTAACACAATTCTTTGCAAACAAACACATCACCAAATGTTCGATTAGCTCCGGTATAATCAAGTGTTTATAAAATCGAGAATTGGTTGTATTGATTATGTAAATGCATTCGATGACAACACAACTACTCCTTATTTTCAAATTACTCAATCTCTGAAAGATTTCAAAACTAAATTTAAATATAAATATAAAATATTGATATTTGTTTTCATCGTCAGAGCAGAGAAATGATCGCCAAATAATCATTTCATCATTTCTACGCCAATTGTTTCTTGTTCAAACTATTAAAATATTAATATTTAATCGATTGCAATATTCACTGATTCATGAATTATATATTTCAAAGAATGTCTAAATAATAATGTTTAATATTTTGTGAATTTGAGAAATGCCTTATTTGACACATATTTCTGAAAGGATTTGAGAACAAATTAATTTGTATTACATTGTAATTACATATTGAAAAGCTTCAAATATTTTACTTAATTGAGTCAATATATTGCATTTTAAAATAGTAAAATGTAGCCATAGTCATTTATTACCATATTTTGTTTGTTAATTGGTTGGTTGTGTTTGATGATGGTCAAATTGAATGAAAATTTAGAGCGATGGAAATTGTTTTGAGCATTGAAAGTGTTATAACAAAACTGAATGTCTTTGTATTTAACTGTTATTACTTTATAGTGAAATGTGTTCCCAATCACAATGAGCTGGAAGTTCATTGAAACGAATGATGTTTTGTTAAAAGCAGGGATGCTAAAGCTTTTCGACTCTAGAGGGGGTCTAGGGTAGGGGTTTTTCAAAAATTTTCTGGGCGGATCTAAGGTGGAGTTTTTTAATTTGCCATCAAACAAAAATGCAAATACAAGCCGCCTCGCTTCGTTCTAATGTTAAATTTTCGACAAATTCTAGGGGGATTTTTGCCTAACTTTTCGACTCTAGGGGGGTCAGCGAGCAACCCCCTGGGCATCCCTGGTTAAAAGTATTGTTAGTCTGAGTAAAGAAATGTCATTAATCTCTATTGTATATCATTTGTCGGACGATTGCAAATGCACTGAAATGCTCTCAAATAATCACAAATGCGATAAATGGCGACAAAAATCATTGATTAACGAAATTTGTTTTTGTAATAAAATCGATTCAAACTTTCAATGACTTCAATGTTGTGTTTGTGTTTATCCCAAACACTAATGTTATGGTCAGACATCACTTTACGTTTTCTGATTATTTTGAAAATAAAATTAACTGAAAACTCAATAAATGGGCGAAAATCAATCGATTCCTGTTATTATCGCAAAACACGTTTTTACTGATTCTCATGAAATTGAAATAAATTTGAGGCAATAAATGAAAATAACTGCAAATATGAAACTTTTAACAGAATTGGATTCGTTTCATAAATGAAAAATTGGAGATCGAGAGCATTAGAGGCAGACATCAGACATCCTTTCAATGAATTGAAAGCCAATTTGCATAACAAACTAATTTTGTTTGGAAAACATTTTTGCCTTAATAAACATAAAATATTTAAACCAGAATTGAACCGAACGGAAAGCATTCGCTAAAAGCATTGCTCAGAGTTTAGGCTATTTGTGAGGACAGAATCGAAAGCATAAATATAAAAGCCCTTAATGTCTGGTGAGGGCACACATCCATTGCACTAAGAATATTCATCTATTGTTTAGTAATATTTATTCTGGTCAGGAATATGGTAGTGTTGCTGAGCACAGACTCATGCAAAGTTAGATCAACATCTAGTAGTTTAATAGTAGCAGAGATGCACAAACCAATGGATGGGCAATAAAATGGAAAGCGTTTAATCTTTGCATCGCTAACTTTAGAGTTATGAAAGAGGGGCCTACGGCAACAGCTCATGACTTATAACCCTATTCTCAACTTGGTCTAAAGAATCATAATTCATAAGTTTTATCTTTAAATTACCTTGGCCAAGTCTTTTATAATTATCTTTAAAGAAGAAGTCATGATTTCTAATTATAAAATTTTAGTTTAGTTCAAGTGTTCCGAAAGATAAATATAGACATTTAGAATATTTTTATTTCAACTTATGATCACTGAATATATTAAGAGCCATAATCTTGTAAGAAGGAGTAGTTTTTCGGTTAAAAGCTAAGCAATCGGTGTATTCTCAACACCGTATAACCATTACTAGTATTGATAAAAAAGAATTGTATTGTTAGCTAACTTTGAATTGAAATATTGAAGAGTGAGTATAACCTAACAGTTATGGACCATAACTTATGCTCATTCATTTTAGAAGTTCTGATGCAGGAGTTTAACTGCTCCTATGTAGGTTCAATGCTGACGAGTATAGACTTTTACCAGGGGTGCCGAGACTGGTTGACCTCAAAGGGGGAGGGGGTCCCTCAGATAAAAAAAATCAGCGGGTATAGGGGAAGTATTTTTCAGACTCGTCAGAAAAAACACAAAGGCTTCCCCTTTGAGCTTTGAGCAGTGATGTCTGTGCCAATAATTTTAGCATGAGTGGCACTACATCTCAGCCTCAATTTATCGTCAGATGTCTGCGTCCGTCAAACCAAAGCACAACAGATAATAAAAGATCAAAAAAGAGCCGTTAGTATCGCATATATGTGTTTAGGATATTCTGTAACAAAATAAGAGAAAAGTCTGAACTCTGCGCCCACTGAACAGTAAAAATAAAAAAAATTTTTGCCTAGCTCTACTAATAACTTATTAATATTACTCATATTTATTTCAATGCTTTTGAAAACACAAATTCCTCTTCAATTTAAAACCTGCGGATAATTCTTTACATCAAGCTGAGAATGGGGGTATAAATGTTGATCAGGTGCCGTATGTCCCGTTCTCATAACTTCGTAGTAAATAGATTTGTATAAGCTATACACCAAAACAGATAACACGTCTTCAATGAAGAGTAACGTCTAAATTACACCATAAGACTGAACCGGTTCTCTCTATTTGTCGCTTACAATAATTTATTTAATGACTTAAGTAACTCAGATGTGACTCAACTCTTATTTCAACTCCTATTCCAACGTTTATTACAACATAAGACGACAACGACTTATCTCTTAAACTACGGCTTATTTTGACGACAATTTTATTTTTTATATAAATTATTTTTATGGCCAAACGATTAACTTATAATCAATTCCAGGCTTTGAAATCATTTTAGTCTTCACTTAATTTCATTAATACTTTATTATTATTATAATTATTTGTTTGAATTGTCGAATACCCATATTATTATACCATATTATGAAACTTAATTAGAATATTAAGTTTGAATTGTAATCGTTTCAACTGATTCAGCAATTCAGCATTCTCAGTTATGATTATTTTTCAAATTTTAAATAAAAAATATTTCTATTTCACCTGCTCCATTTTTGCGGCAAAGTGAAACTGCACTTATAAAAATTAAGGAAAAAATTAGAATTTAAATCTTAGCCTTTAATCCTGGTCGGCGAAATTGGAGTGAGGGAATTTTGATATTACCCAGAAAGTCAAGGGGTGAGACTAATTTTCTGACCTCGAAAATTTTGAACCCCTAAGAGTTTTATTAATCTTGATATAAAACACTGAAAATTTTAGCCAGCATGAATTTAAGACAAGATAAACTAAATTATTTAAATTTAAACTTGGTTTATGGCAAAATAGTCAACCATCTTATTATGTCTATTGAATTTCAAAAAATATTTTTGGGAAATATACTTTAACAAGTTTGAATTTATCTATGGCAGGTTTTAAATCTAATCTAATTTTATTCCACGAGAGTTTTAAACATCTGTTCCGATCATTTTATGTTTTATTCGATGATACCTAGTTGTATTATTTATTGTTTATTGGTTTATTTGTGAGAATTTTTTTCATTCAAATCGTAAGAATCTCATAGAATTGACGTAAGAAATGAAGCGCAGAATGAGTGTTGTTTTCATGTGAGCACCGGTAGTAACTTCGACCTTAAGCCAATTCAAAAGCTTAGGGCACAGAACTACTCGAAAAGCAAAGAAATGGTTGGTATTATGCCTTATTAATCTTATAACGAGAACCCAGAACTGACTTTTGCTGCTTATTAGACAATAAGTCGTATATTTTCTTATTAACGACAGATATTACTCTTTTTTGTTGCATTCCAACTGATCTCAAGTCTGTTCCACATTTCAAACAAAGCATTGATATTACAATTCCAATATTAAAAGAGGAACTAATATTCACAAAATAGCCCTAACCTTCACATCAATGAGAGAATCATTAATTGTAAAAAAGTAGTAATTTAGAAAACATTTAGAAAAGTTACACTTTTTTATTGATTGTTTACACAAATTAATGAAAAAATTAAAATTAAATTAAAGAAATACAAGAGAATAAAACAGAAAGTCGATGACTGTTAGCCTTGGTACCCTTACAATGAACATCCCGTCACTAAACTTGAGTCTCATTTAGGTTTGCAGTGAAAGAGTCGTCTAATTATTTGATCATTAGTTGTCTTCATGAGAATAATGTGGTCTATTTGTGGTTCATATTATGTTTTATGCCACTTATTATTAGCTGACAATTGTCAGAAGAAATCTCTTCTTTCACAAACACATCAACAATAGTGTAGAACAAAGAGATTTAGTGTTAAAAAAGTGTTCAAACAATACTAAAACATGAGATGAACGCAACTCCTAATACATCACCGCTTTTATGAACAACTGTTTTACACTATTATTATATTCAGTGGCGATGAATGCGTTGAATGATATTTAGACCACTTGTGATGAATGGTTAGTGCGATCACTGCTTTTTGCCCACAGATCTGTTGCATATCTGACTTATTTCACATATGAGACACGTTTTGTTGAATCCATTTATTAAAAATTTGATGATTTATTCGAAACTACATTCGTCTTCTTTAGTAATAATAAGAGTTAATATTATGCCAAACATTAAAGAGAGTTAATCCACGCCACTGTCATGTAGTATAAAAAGGCACTGAAAACAATGCGTCCCAATGGTATACCTGTGCCGATCAATAATCAAAATAGAATGAGTGATGTCATTGAGTTAACTCGATATTTGTCTATCAAATATCGAAATAGTTATATTAATGGAATAAACTGAAGAAATGTTCACAATATATATATGAGAGCTCTCACAGCAATATTATTCTCATTAATATTTGCCTAATGACAGAGCACTGGCATAGAACTGGCATAGATTAATGGCATTCTTCGCTCGAATATTTGTGCCAATGTATCCCAAACTTAAATAATGTGGACTCTATATGTTCCTAATACAAAACCTTTTCTCTATTTGTTTCCCATTCTATTATAAGATTAAATGAACTTGTGGTAAATTATTTGCAAACGAAAAAATTATACTAAATAAAAAATGATATGAAAATTGAATTTATTTCAAAAGCAAAAAAAAAATTCTTAAAAACTTTTGCCTCTTTTTTTATCCAAACAGATGTTTGTTTCACAATATTTTACATATAAATAGTGTTTACACAAAAAAAAGTTGTGTTATTCTTATCGTCAATACAGTAGTGGTAATGATGTGATGCAAAACGAGTTGAAGAGTGGAAGAGAATGGAAAGACATGACATACCATTGGTTGAGGCATAAGAAGCGAATAACGATGAACTTTGTCTGCCACCCGACAAGATCTGAGCAGTGGTGTCGGTGCCAATAATTTTAGCATGAGTGGCACTACATCTCAGCCTTAGTTTACCGTCAGATGTCTGCGTCCGTCAAACCAAAGCACAACAGATAATAAAAGAGCAAAAAAAGAGCCGTTAGTATCGCATATATGTTTAGGATATTCTGTAACAAAATAAGAGAAAAGTCTGAACTCTGCGCCCACTGAACAGTACTGAACAGTTGAGTAGAGTATAGTAGAGTTCTCTTATTTTGTTTTGTTGGCTTAATTGATAAATTGTTTTGACACCTGATAGTGTTCTTTAGTTATTTGAAAGCGTAATCCTAATACAGAGCTTCTTCTGTGAGCTTCAAAGTCTGCGAAGTTGTCATAAATAGTTGAACTGAACATTAGATTATCCGCCGGTTCTTTAGTTTCGCTATAAATGATTAGTTGAGAGTTGAGAGCCTATCAAATAAGAAGAACACAATCAATACACCAACAAATGTAAGCCTTCTATCGATTAGAGCACAACATATACCCAACAAATAAATAACAAAAAATAAGTTAAGCGTCAAAAATATTTTGGGTTCTATTAGTAAATCAATGAATGAAACCCAAAATCATCTTTTAATAAGCGATTGACAAATAGGCCATAAAATTGTTTGAGTAATACTTCTCTGCCATTAATAAACCACTCAAGTAGTGGTGGCGGCGATACGACTAATGTGGAACAGTTTAGATCAACGATATCACCGATATTATATTTATTATTCTGTCCCTGAATCTTGGGAGTACTGAAGTCAGGACCCAGATCTTCATAATCGCCTTCTGTTTGTTGAACAGACTGTATGCCATAATAATTTCCATGTTCTTCAATAACTAGCTCTTCAAAGTTGACGCCATATATTTGAGATATTATTGAAGAGCATCTAAACATCAAACAAATGGACAAATTATATGAGAGGTCAGTTCATAATTATGTAAACAAACCAATGGTTATCTAATTAGTGTTAAAACTTTGATCTCTGATTCCTATTCTAATTGAGTTAAACTCGACTCAAAAGAGTAGTGCAGTAAAAACCTATGAGCTCTGAGTCAATAAAAGCCATTCAATCATCACATGTGTGACAATTGTGACGGCTTTTTGTGGTCGAAAACATTCTTCCGTTACACTGCCTTTGTTTTGATTCTCGGACCAAATCAATACATATTATAAGAGTAAGGGTTTGATTTGTGTCCAAATACTTTTATGAAATGCTTGTATACCAGTCCTGTATTTCTTTGCTTTAACTTTCAAAAGATTACATTTTCTTCGGTCTTCGACTTTAGTTTGGATCATAAAATAAAAGGTTTTATTCTTTATATATATTTATTGATTATCTGCGATACTATTTTATTATTTCATAATTCATTTGAATTAATTGCATTTGAATAATATATTTATTCGTTTGCAATGAATGCGTGCAAAAGCCTCTAATTTCAATGCAATTATATCTAAAATAAGTTATTTATTCATTAATACCTATAATTAATAACTTATTCATCACTTATTAATAAAGAAAATATAAATAATGCAAACAATACAAAGAAATATAAAATTTTTAGAATTTCATAAATTATAAGTATTTTAGGAATTCTGATCTCAATATTTAAATTCGAGAATTTTATGTCAAAACTTAAATTAATCGAAAAAAGAAATTCTTCAGAGATTATAAACTAAGATATTTTCGATTCTATTGAATTTTAAACTCAACTTTTACTGAAATTCAAATAATTCACATTTAGTGCAATTCTTTTTAGGTTCTTGCAATATATTCCTTCTCATAATTTGAGTTTATGGCCATAATGTATATTTGAGTTAGTCTTTTAAACCCAAATAAAAGTGAGGTTGACTTCACCTTTTAGTTTACAACTAAATGAATAAAATAAATAATATTTTACTTGATTTTTATCAAAAACTTAGTGCATTTCCATTTTATTGGAGTTATTTAAAATAATTTCATTAAAGGATAAGGCGTTTATCGAATTGCTAAATTATAGAGAATTTTTTACCCTTGCTAAGTTATAATCAACATGGAAATGGATGATAAATTAAAATGAAATTATTTGAAATTTAGAGCTAAAATTATTTATTCAATTGATTAAATATGTGTTGGAAACTGACCGACAGTTTGAATATTCAATTGGATAAATTAAAACCAGGAACAAATACAAATAGGCATTTATTGCGATCATTGCATTAGAGGCTAATCTATACCTTAATGTCAAAACTCCATTAGATAAATGATCATTAGTTGACAACCAGAGACTAATGCCCAGACTCGACGAAACCAGTCCATCGCTCGACACATCAATTTCCGGTTGACTCAAATTCACTCTTCGATCGTAGTGCGATACCTGACCATGATCAAACCAGTTGTTTTATTTCAAGAATTACATACTTATTAAAAAATTAACTAAATACAAATTATAATGGATGCTCATAAAGAGTAAACAGGGATATGCAAGTTCGGCGAAGCATGCTACTTTTTAACAAAATAAGAGGATAAAAAGAATATTCTTAACAAAATCATTTACTCTGATTCCATTAATGAACCATGCAAGAATCTGGACTGGTTTGGATTTGTGAGCCAAACAGGTCAAGTTGAGAGGTTCCTCCCCAATCTTGTATTCTGCTTTGGTTCCAATGATTTCCAACCTCTTCTGTGGCAAAACTTCACGGATTCAAAGTCATATAAATTGAATATATATTATATCGGAGTAATAATAATAATAATAGTAATAACAGTTAAAGTGTAAGTTCGCCCCAAAAAACTTAATTCAATTTTTATATATAATCCCATTTCGTTATTCACTCTTATAGTTAGTTATAGTGAGTTGTGTTACGAAAAAGCAAATCATTTCAGACTTTTTAATTATTTATACAAATTCTGATTAAGGAATAGAAAGAACGAGACATAGAGGAATGGCCAACACATAAACTAAGGAACACTATTGATTTTCCAAAAAAAGCAGTGGCGTCTAACATGCCTTAGGGTTTCTCATTTGCGCTCATTTATTGTTTACAATATATACATGTATTTTAAATTAGACAAAAAAGGCTTAAAATTATCGGAATTTAGTCCAGTTTTCTCATTTAGAGTAGTAGTGTTTGATGTATTAATGCTGCCTTCAGGCCACACACCCTCAGGCACCACAGACGCCACTTATTTTGAGGAATATCGATACAGCAGCTCAGGTATCACATACTGGCTTTGCATCAATATATGCAAACGTTTATCTTTTCGTCTGAAATAACTTTGACTCCAAAACTCTGATATTAAGCGAATAGAGAAAAGACATAAACTTTTATTTGCTTTCGTATGGCTTTTGCTCAACATTTGATTGGAGGCCGACTCATGTTTGCCATTAAAATGAATCAAATGCTTACATATTTTGTGTTTGTTTTCTCTGCTCTTCTCAATGATAATATACTTTTAGTTCAATATTTGTTTAATCAACAAATGATTGGAATAATAGTTCACTAAAAGATAGTTCGGACTAATGTTTGGTTTATCAAAATATTCCAATCAAAAGGCTGTCATTTATCTTTACTTTTTCCTACGGTTACCAAAATATTCAAAGTTAAGTTAATCGTAAGAATAAGCGATCTGATTGTTCGATTTATCATGTTTATTTCTCTTTCTTCGCATTTATCAAATTTCAGACGAACTGTAAATTCATTTCGGAATTTCTTTCAATCATTTCTCATAACATTTATAAATAATTCAGAGCTTCTGTCAGTTTGAATGTCAAAAATTACAAATAACAGCCATATATCACATTATTCACATCACAATCGCTCACAATATTTATATTACAAATAAACCCCAAAAATAGCCTCACATTCAGTTTAGATAGAAATCAAATTAAATTCTAGGCAAATTCTAAAAGTATTGATTTGATTATAAATTGGCTAGATATTTTGCAGTAAATAAAACTTACCATATATTCTTAAATCTTTCAGTCTTTTCACCTGAAATACAATTACATGTAAATGTAAATTAATTAAAATACAATTTAAGATAAATAGTAAGAAATGTTGAGACTCACCGATTTGAAAGTAGATGTGGTCACCTCTGCCCTATACGTGCCCTCAGTGTTTAAATCAGTTGTCTTTAATAAAACATGTGTTGAATTTGATTTCGACATCTTTTAGACATAGAACAGATTAAAAAGAGCCGTCAGTTCGTAACTCAAGGGATCCACAATAAAAATAACAAATCAAAGAAACTGACCTCGACATATATGCCCACCTGTCTGAAGAGCTTGTGCTCTGGCAGTGCAGGTATTGACTCCGTTTCAATCATGTATCGGTAGAATTCCAAATTGTTTTTATACCTTGGGGGAAAATCGCTAAATTCATTGCTTCTAATATTGGTCAAATAAATTATTATATGATCAAGATTATTGAATTTGATTAAACTAAATGAACTAATTTTTGATACCATTTAACGGAATATAAGGAATCTTTTTCTAAATCATAATCGCAGTGAAGCCAAATGGATGAACCGCTTTCCGCAATGGAGGGGATGTTGAGTCGCATTCGCAGACAAACTCTCAGATCTGTTGACAAAGAGACCAAATGATTAGATTCGAGAACAAAATAATTGAATGAATGATCGATTGACTCAAAATTTATTAGTTTATTGAATAAAACTTAAAACACAACTCAATGTAAAGCAGTGGAAATGACACAAAGTTTATATTAGGAGCACTACATCTCATTGCGTGCCATCAGATCAGTCAAAACACAATGAACTGAGAGCTGTTCTAAACTACGATTACAAATGTATGTGACATTCATTTGACTCAATGCTCAGTTGTGGCCTTTGGTTCAATCAGTGCCTAAAAGTGTCCACTTATATCACGCAATATATGGATGAGTCCCGAAATTGTCTGATTGGACATTAGCTGTCGGCCAACATAATCATCGATTGTATTCATGAGACAGACGTTGTCTGTACACAACTCAACTCAAAATTAGTTCTGTAATTAGTGTCCGAACGAATACAATCGGATGACTGGCCGGCGATCGACAAATTCAAATACTGAACGACAGCTTTAATCAAATATTTTTATTTGTCTATAAAATGACACCAATTGTTAAGGAAGTCACACAACCATATCGTCATATAATTGTTGATACAAACTTTGATGACTTTAGAAATAAGCATCTGATTAATTTTTGGAGCAATCAACTTTAGCAAATTGGCAGAAAAGTCCCAAGAATTAGATTTGCGTCAATCGATGGCATTAATCAAATTATTTACTCAGTTATTGCAAACATTGTTTTATGTGATTAATCATTAGAATAATTGAAGAAAAGTGGAGACCATTCCATAAGTCACCAAATTTAATATCTAATAGAGTTGTGGTCGTTTGCAATCCATTAATTTGTCTTTTTATATCCAGTCAACTATCGATGCATTAATGATATAATAATATGACTGATATTTGATTCGATCGATAAGCAAAAGGATTTGTCCCCAAGAAAACCACTGATAATATGTTTACCACAAATGAGATTATAATAGTATAGATTTCTCATGAATTTTGATTTTCAACACACAATAAATGATATGATATGATATGCATTCGAATCAATATTTTGTGACTAAGAGTGACATCAAAAATATTATTTATGTCTTGTCCTTACTTTACAAATGATTGTGGGCTCACACTGTCTAAAGTTGTCTCATAGGCTGTTGTCAAACATATTTAGCATATAATGGTCTGGCATTTGGTCTGACACCGACATTATCTCAGTTAACAGTGCGACCAATTTGATTGAGTGTTGAATCAGTGCACAGAATAATACATTTTGTACAAAAATAATAATATTGTGCCGATTGTGAGGATTGTGTCGCGTGTCTCACATGAAGCACACGAAAGGCTCACTCTTTTGCACAGTCAAAGGCTACACAAGAATATGCATATTTCTATTCATAGAACATTTGAAGAATTTTCATTATCCAAATCAAATTGATTTTCATATTCACAACATTTGAATGAAATTTTCAAATTTCTTATCAAACATTAATCAGAACCGAAAGCATTTCAATTAAATAATTTTTGCATAAACACATAAACACACATAAATCGCATACACTGTTATATATAGCGATTCTTAATTCATTTATTTATTGAGCTAACAATACGATGTAGAGTTGAAGAATGAGAAGTGCGCGCAGTG
>JAQGCS010001731.1:0-12542 GCA_034702105.1 Fuscozetes fuscipes | reverse complement strand
TCGAACGAATGAATGAATCGACTGAACGAAAGCGACAGATATTTATAGGTTAGAGTCGAAGCGCGCGGTTCGACTCACAATAAATTAATTATACAAGCTTAAAATATAAATGAAAGAGTGGATCAAAAATTATTGATGTTTTTATAAATACATTAGTCTTTAACATATCAGTAGAAAATTACTCATTCTATTTATTTCTTTGCGCAGTAACCTTGATTCAATTATTAAAGTTTTATGTTTTGTAGCAATGATTGCTAATGTATCAAATTAAATCTTTTGAAAATTTGAAAAACCCCCCTAGACCCCCCTAGAAAAGTTTTGAAAAACTCCTACCCTAGACCCCCTAGAGTCGAAAAGCTTGGGCATCCCTGATATTAGGCAATAGGTTTGTCCGGGGCGCCCACTCCACCCTCCCCCGAGTTTCAAAAATTTTGAAAATCGTAAAATACATTGTTGAAAATGCTTTAAAATCAGAAAGTGGAGAGAGATGGGATTGAGACTGGCCTATAGAGAAATGCCTTGAAGAGAGATGGGATTGATTGGGCATTGGTATAAGGATTTCAATATGAAAAGAAAAACTCCTTTAAAAATTAATAAATGGTGTAAATGTAGTGGGAATTAAGTTTGATTCGAACTAGTTTTTTCTTTAGAGCAGGGTTCAAATATTGCAATTCTTTAGATTTTTAAAGCAATGAGTTCAATGGACTGTTATGTTATTATGAGACTAATTTTGTCGAGGAATTGATGCCACAAAACGAGACAACAATTGCGAATAAAAATGTATTAAAAGAATTTCCATTAAAATACACTTTCTGTCAAAATGATCGAAAAGAGTTGACTCTGGTTTCAAAGACTCTACAGATGTTGTATCAGATTATGTCGTTTTGAATGAATGATTGCTTTCCAATAAAAATATTGTTTTTATGAGTTTGCGATCCTTTCAGACATTCAATGTTTTTATATAATACTTATTTTTAGATTCGCTTTTCATCCGATCGATAGGAAAGGGAGCGTCGCGTCTGAGCCAATGGAAAAAGACTGCATTCGATCTGCAGTTTATGCAGAAGTTTTGCCACTTTTATTACAGTGCGGACCGTTTCACACATATCCGCACAAATTACTTATACGCTCTGATATTTTTTATTAAAAAACTACGAATGAAATTTTGTCCAGTTCACTTTATATGTTCTCATCTATTTTTTCTGGAAAATGATTGGTTCTGACAGTTGAGTAAAGACCGCACAGAATATGTAGTTTTAACCGAAAGCACAAACGATAAACATTTTGTTGGCTGAGCGCCAGTTTTCATCCTCAATGGTATCGACCGGTTATAGTGACGCCAGAACTGCATCTCATAAACACTGTGTTTACTTCTTAAGTAAAGTATTCCTCAGTACTGTCTATAAGTGAATTCCACTCATTTTTGTCACACTTTGACATCAATTCAAAAGAGAGACGTTTTCCGTATTTGAATCATTCATTCGATTAAATCCTTTTTATTCGATTCATATTTTGTCAAATATTTGCAAGGATCTAAATTTGTGCTCAAGCTGATTAATATTCATTAGTTATAAGTTCGATCGAATGGCACCTCAATCAAAAAATCAGCATGGTATACAATTATTAAAATTGGTTTTGATCTGAATGATAATTTTGTTTCGGTATTTCAGCCAAAATCAAAGTATTAAATGAATTGATTCCACTGAGTTGTGAGTCTGAATCCATCCCTTTTTGTTTGGAGACCTGGAAGTGCGCCTTTTCCCACGACGACCAGTTATTTGCATATTCTTATGGCGATAGTGTTATAGTTCTGGTAAAGTGGTCTCATTTAGTCAGGTATTTATCATTTCCAACATAACTTAAGAACAGGTTTTACTCATTTTCCTTAATTTTCCATTTTTTTTATCTTTTGGTGAATACAGGGATAATCAGGGGCAATTTGAAAAATCTGCTTCTAGAAAAATTATAAGCTCTTCAAAAATTTTAGTCTAAAATCGATTAAAAACCAGAGATACTCTATTTTTGTCGAAATCAATTCCCTATATGTTCTTACTAAATTTTTTCGACCACATTCCAAGATTCCTTACTACCTTGCTAAATATAATTGAAACTGGCGCATAAATTGGGCATATTCCATAGTTATAGCGATTATTGATTGAATTTGGTGTGCTTCTCACAATATTTGTTTGGCTTCTCAAATGAGAATCCCACAGTTCGCAAAGCAAAGTAGTATACATATGCATATATAGGTTACACCAAATATTGAATTCAATAATTTATTTTAAAAAAAATCCATTTAAGAGAACCTTAAAAATATTAAAACACTTTTATTAAATCAAGTGATATAATTATTGAGTAGATCAACCTGGATGAGTTGAAAGATTTTAATCTGTTTAACTCTTTCTGCCTTTATCTCCACTAAAAGGTTAAAAAGATATCACTTCTTGTGCTTACCTACAAAACTAGATTTATCGAACATATTGTAGTTAATTAAGGAAATTTGCAAAATTTGTCATCAATTCAATTCACAATAGTTTACGTAAGTGTTTCAAACATCTTTCAATACTATAGAGAAGAATTGAATTAACTTGTAAAAAGAGAAGAAAGTTGTGAAATGTCAAGAATATTTTTCTTTGAATTCTTGAGTTTCATTGATATTTGAGAATAGGCTTGAGTTGAAGTAAACCTCATATAATGCCAAATACACTCATTTTTCATTAAGAGCAAAAACACAATGAAACCGTTAGTTGATGCCAGGGGTGTCCAGGTTATTTTATTATTATTTATCTTATTAATCAACTTAAGTGATCTCCATGACATCTCAAATTATCTCTAAAATGGTTTTTAGGCTCTCTCCAAATTTCCGAAAATCCAAAAATTGCCATTTAAATTCGATGAGTTTTGACCCTCCCCCTCCCGCCCCCAATTTTGGAAAAAGATTTTGAAAATTGAAGGAAACCTTTCGTCCATTATTTTATGCACGGAAATATTATTTTGTTGATCTTTGCTTCATACCCGAGTAGAAATACCCTCTTCTTAGTTGATATTAAAAGTAGTTGATAGAGTATTTAAAATTTTTGGAAATCAAATTTTGTTGATCTAATTGGTAAAGTTGCCAAAATTGGTACTTCCTCTTGAAGAAAATGAATGTTATTATTGTATTAAAGGCAATGATTTTGTTTTTAAGGAAACCTTTTGTTTTTTGACAGAAAAAGTGATGAATCGTCGAAAGAGTGTATAAGAATAGAGTGCAACCATTTGGTGAGATCAGTCAATTTCACTCTAATCGCTAATTTGCACAAATCTAGAGCTTTCTGGCACCGGACCGCTCAGTTCAAAGAATATTTTCTTATAAGCGGTCACTATTCCGGTAGAATTAGAATATGGGACATACACTCAGGTAAGCACTCGAACATTGGAATCATTAAAACCTAACTTTCAAGTAATTCATAGTTTGTTTTGAATGAAGAAATTATTTTTGAGAGAAAGTGATTTTCATGAAGTCTTTAAGCGCTGGTAATGCGACTAAACATTCACTCATTTATTCTATTTTTCAAATACTTTCAAAACATATCTTTCCTCAAAATAGGAAACCTTTTACTCGATTTACTCGATCATAAAGACTCGGTTTCAGATATTGAGTGCTCTCCCAATGGAATACTTGCCTCCACTTCTTTTGATGGAAATCTAAAATTTTGGGATTTGATAGACGGCGGAAATCTTCTCAAATCAATTAAAACCGATGGAAAGCCATTATTCGGATGTCGTTGGGCTAAGGATTTCAAATCATTAGTAACCACTGGAATGAGTAAAGTCGTAAGATTTGTTTCTATTGTTTATATTTCTAAATTGACTCAAATTAGAATATTCGAGTAAAATATCTCTCTTTTCATATTAAGTTGAATTCAGTCATTAAAGTTGTACTAAAAACCAAACATTTTATTGAACTTAAATATAGGCGAATGTCTATTCAATGGACACATTCTCTATTCGTTTGAGACTTGAAGCCCATCATCACAATGTGGTCGCTTCTGATTTCTCTCCGGACAGCCGTCTGATAGTGACTGTTTCGTGGGACACCACTTTAATCGTATGGAATGCCACAAACGGAAACATTTTGCTTCATTTTAAGTATATTTACTCATTTAACTATTAATTAATCAAAACTAATTCAAAATATTTTGAAAGTCAAGTGAAACCCCCGCCGACCCTCATATACGCGGGAGGAGAGAACGGAAGTTTCATAAGTCAGTACACAACCCATCAATAATTAAATTAAATAAGTATTTCAAACTTAACAGGGAGTGTTTCGTTCAGTCCTGACGGCGCTCATATCGCCACAGTTGCAGACGACGGGTAATCACTATTCGAATAAAACTTAAATTCATTTCCAATAATTTGTTCGTTAGATTTGTGAGAATTTGGGACCTCTCAGACAATTGTAATCCGGAAGCAGTGGGCGCTGTTTCTCAGGGACTCTTTTGCACGTATTCTAAGTCAGGACGAGTGCTGGCAGTCGGGTATGAAATGATTCAATTAATTGTGAATCAAATAAATGTTTGTTTTAGGACTCGTTTGGGATCGGTATCAGTGCTCGAAACACATTCTTGTGTCAAATCTCTACTGTTTTTGTGCCGAACAGCGATTGGAAGGCAATTGCAGTCAAAGTCAATAGAAAGTGAAACGCATTTAATTCCCGAAATACTTCACAAATATTTAAAATACGAAGAGTTGACGTGAAATATGTCACCCATTTGTGCCAATCATTCAATTTTTTATTTAAACTAAAAATTGCAATAATTTTCATTAAAATCACCAAAAAATTAATTTAAAATTTAACGAATAAATAATGAAATTAATGATTAATTCGCGTTTAAAATGAGTTTTTTGATGATTTCTTTTGAGTCCAATTTCTTCTTTTTATTTTTGGATAAAGATTTGAGTTTAGTCGACAACTCTTCAAATTCATTATCAGAGACCTAAACAAACAGTTTCCGCTTAAATGAGTTTATATTGCGTTCAGAATTAATTGAAATACCTTTAGCTCTGGATTCTGGTCCTTCAAGTTCTTATCAGTCCAACTGAAGAGCTTTAAGAGTTCGCTCACATACTGTGCCCTTAGGTTTTCAATTGTTAGTTCGTCGCACAACACTCTCAAACACTTCTCTCTGATAGCAATCAATTGCTTTCTTGACATTGATTTTGTGTTTTTAGTTTTGGCCAAAAACAACAATATCTCGATTGCAGTCGACTTTTTGTAGGGACGGATGTCTTCTCTAAACCCATATTCGAGAAATGTATCGTAAAGTTTGAAACCAATATCCTGTTCTCATTAACATATTTTAATCAACATTTTTATAATCAAATCAAATCATTTTGTTTACTCACACTATGAACTGATATCAGATTTTTGAGGAATAGCGCCGGTGTTTGACAATTACTGCAAACAACCAAACCATTTAATGAAATATCATTTGATATAATTTAGTTTACTTTTTCTCGAAGAATGATTTTAAAGCCGTTTCGATGTCAGAAGAATACCAGTCGTTGTCAACAAATAATTTTTTACTTAAAGTTATCTAAAGAAACAAAAATTAAACTCATTGTAAAATGGCGTCAATTCTTACCATCCAAATAATGAGTGATATCAAAACTTTTTGCAATTCTGAATTTATGCTCTTGGCTAAAACTATCAGCAAATTATTCAAAATATTATTGAAATCCTTTATATCGAGTGAATTATCGCCAGAATCTCTGATTTTAGTCATTTGTTGAATCAAATTAATCGCTTTAAACGATAATTGATTTTGTTTTAATGATTGAGTCCAAGTCTTGGCCACAGAAACGAGTGGATCGATAAACATAAATACCTGATCCAAAGAAATGTCCTTGTGGTTTAAGAATATTTCAATTAATTCGAGACATCTTAACAACAAAACAACAATTAATAAACACTTTAACCAAAATATATTTCAAACCTGAGTCGAAAGGCTATAATCGAAATATTTTTTTCCGCCAAATCTTTTTTGTCGGAGTATTTAGTTTTGAAAACTTGGGCTAAAATCTCATCGATTTGAAACATTTCATTGTCACTCAAATAAACGGATTCCTAAGTAAAAGCTCAAAGTATTAAAATCAATCAATACATTCAAATAAAACCAACCTCGTCGTCTTGGTTGTCAGCAGCCGGTCCTAAAGCGTTGATCACATCATTTCGGAACTTTTCATCGATTTCTGGGTTTTCGTCTTCATTTTCGTCTCCAGAATCTGATTGACTGTCAGATTCTACATTTTCCTCCTCTACGTCTTCTTCTTCAATGTCCTCATCATCAGAGTCTTCATTGCCATCAAATAGTTTATCATTAGATGGTTTGATAGCGTCGATTAAACGTTCAATTCCTGTATTTGTTATTTGAGTGCAAATATGTTTAAAACACGAAAATAACACATTTTTGGTCAGTTTTGATGTCGTTGTCAGCAATGAAAGTATCAATTCTGTCAAAACGTCTGACCAGACGGGACTCGAATTCTCTTCGACTGATTCTTCATTTATGGCCCGTTTCATGCATTCATTCAAATCCTGAGAGAACACATAATTGATGATCAAAATTATAATAAGAGATAATATTTGAGTCAATACCGGAATTATGTTTTGTATTTCTTCATATTCTTCGAAGAGTTGAATGGCTGCCACCGAATACAGTGAAATGAAGATTTTTATCTCTCTTTCTTTCAAAGCATTTTGTTTAAGTTTTTTCTTTAAACGCAATACTTTGTGAACAATTGTATGAAAGGGTTCTAAACACTAATTGAAAATATTGAAGAGTGAATCAAATTCTAACTACTCTTTACTTACGTCAGAATTAGCCAAACATTTAATCGATTCAATGGAAAGCAATTCGTTAATGAACTTAACCATCGAAGAGAGTGTATTTGTTTCATGGGTCAGTTTTTCTTTACTTGTCTTTGAACTCATATGAAGAATAAGATTGAAAGCATTTCTGAAGCTGTCTTTCAAAGAGTTTCGCAATTTTTCACTGATTGGAACGACAGGATTTCTCAGCTATGATTCAAATAATAATTTAAAAGTGCTTCGATTCGAGTCAATTACCATATCGTCAGTGGTTTGAGAGTTACCGTTGACATCGAAATAGGTGTGAAAGAATAAAAATTTGATGTTTGACCACAAAGTGTCGGTGTCTTCGTTCGATGCGAGAGATTTGCATAAATTTGAAATCTAAAGAAACAATCATTCGATTAAATATTTTTAATTACATTTTGAATACCTGTTGAATACAACGGATCCTTAAAATGTCGTTCGAATCCATTTTATTTGTCGTCAAAAATATGTTTTTCAATTTTTGAGTCCATTCTCTAATAGAAGTGATATTCAGCTGTAAATTAATAGACATTTAATTCATTGCAATTTTGAACATAAAATGAATCAATGCTTACATTTCTCAACAAATTTGAGAAAAACTTTGATTTAGAGATGTCATCAAATAGTAAAGAACCAGGTCTAAAATCAAATTTGCTTGAAATTATTTCTATTACTTGAAATCATGGGTGGCCAAGGTCGACGAGGGGGCTCTAGGGGGTGATTTTTTGAATTTGCCGCCTCGCTTCGCTTGGCAAAAAAACAGGGGGGATTAAAGTAAAATACAGGCAGCGAAGGGGTATATCTGTAATGTTAAATTTTTGAAAAGTTCTAGGGGGGATGATGCGAATTTTCGACTCTAGGGAGAATAATCAGTCAATCCCCTTGGCCACCCCTGCTTGAAATCATAAAATATGTCCTAGTATAAAAGTTCGTTAGAGGTTGTTTTGTTCATTTTAAGCACACTAAAATAATAGGTTGCCACATTATGAATATTGACTAGGTCATTCTAACTCATTCATACTTCTAACGAATGGCATACTTTACTGTGAAACTCACGGTTTTGTAAAACAAGTGACAAATTCCAACTGAAGTTCAGATTCGTCGACATTTTTGATAAAATTGTTAAAAGAGTTACACTGAAAGCAAAATCAAATTTAATAATTATTTTGATTTAACTCTTTGTTACCAATTGTTTAGAAGCGCTGTAAAGGGGATGCGTTTGCACTGACAGCGACTGAATGAATAGACGCACAAATGATGGCGAAACGATTGTCGAGATCTGATTTATATCATTGTTTATCAATTTAATATAAAAATTTAAAACATATACTTAAATACTAACGCTTTCAGTAGTTTTGCTGAGTTGTAGACCTATTTTTATTAACTCGAATCCCAAATATCCCTTTTCGATCTGATTCGGAGTGAATAATACGCCTAAAAAATATGTAAAATCATATGAATCCCAAACAATTAAATCAAAAACAACCATACAATCAATGCATTGATTCCAGAAATCAGAGAATTCGGTTTCATTTTTGGAAATAAAACACTTTATTATCAATCGATGGAAAGGATGAACAGACGGGTGGTATGCAGTCGACTCCCTCACCATAATTGAAAGACTTTGAAGAGAGTCGTTATCCATGTATTTCAGTTCATCGCTTTCTATTAATTTCTGATAAAACGAAATCAAATTCAAATATTTGGTGAAAATTCAAATGTTTTACCGGAAAGTGTTCTAAAAGTGAGAGACAAATGAAGGCGAAGAATGGTTTGTATTTATTTTCTGTCTTCAAATCTTCTTTAAGCCTTTTGGAGATGTTTTGAGACATAAATTCTTTGTGTGTTATGATATCCAGGAATGGAGGGATGAGTTCGCAGATAACTAACTCAACGTAAGGCTTATTACTCATTCCTAAAGTATATAAAACATTGAAAGTCTGTTCCAAAATAGGGTTGTTTTCAGAATTCAATCGTTGACTTTTGATGAGTGAAGCCATCACTAGAGACCAACCGATCACAGAGTCGTGATTTGACAACTCATCCATTTTTCCCAAATGTTTTTCACATAAATTAAAGACCAAATCGAGGGTTACTTTCGACTCAAAAATACTTAACATCTGATGAATACAAAAATTATTTCAATTTATTAATAAAATAAAAACTTAAATAAATACTTGAGTCAGAAGAACACAAAAGCCATGTCTTGCGAACTGTCGGGCAGAGGCCATACCTCTTATTACTCGATCCAAACAATACATTAAATCATTAGAATTGTCGCTTTCCTAAAGAAAAACATTCAAATATAAAAAATATTACAAATTTTACTCACATTTTGTTTAATTAAGATTTGGATAATTATTTTTAAGCTTTTATTTCGTTTGGATTGATTCGGGTCACATATGAGCCAAAAATGATCCAGGATTTTCTGGTCAGCATCTCTGCGACGCTTTGGGCCGTTTGTGAGGCCGGAGTTGTTGTCATTTGTTTGTGTCCTGCGTTTAGACGAACTCATTTGGGAGCTCTTCATGTCTTCACTTACGGCCATAATTCAGAGTCATTTAAATGTAATCAAAACATGTGTTTCGAAAAACGTGCGAATATTGGAAATAAATAACGTCTCAAACATTTTCTTCAAACCAAACGAAACAAATGTATTTCAGAACAAATATTTTCAAACATTTGCGTTAAAAAGCATTGATTTTAATAAATATTTTGTCTGTAATTTGAGTGAGAATTGCATTAAAAAATGATAAATTTTAGTGAATTTCCGAACGAAATATTAGTGAAAATATTTAATTTGATTGAATTGAAAGACAAACTGTCGATAAGAGAAGTTTGTCGTCGTTTTAATTCAATTGTTTTCAATGAAATTAAGGATAAAATCCGTTTTTGCATTCGTTTAAAACAATTATCGGACGAATACTTTGACGAAAATCTAATGAAACAAATGAGAGATGAAAACAAAGAACTCTATGAAAAGGTTTTAAATGTTTTGTCAAACAGTTATCAAATTGTTTCTCATTTGTTGTTTGAATCAATTAATTTTGATTTCGATAATTCTCATCATTTGAGTCAATGGAGACGTTTGTCAACTCATATAAAATGTTTGCAATTAATTGATTGCACGATAACTGACTTCCATTTGTTTAATCTATTGTCTCGAATGACATCTTTGTCTGAATTACATCTGAATAATAACCATTACTTCTTCAAAATCAACAAAAACTCACCCAAAATGTGGGCCGAAGTGAGTGACTGTTTGTCTGCTTTAAGAACATTAGACTTTTCGGGCAATAAGTCGTTTAAATTAAGTGACGCTATCTTTGTCTCAATTGCTTCCAAATGTGATAGACTTGAAGTGTTGAGTGTCTCCAACTGTAAGATAGTGTTCGCCTTTCAGATCACTCGAAGATATTATGGAAGCGATGGATGTGATCACTGGCAAAGTCCCACCGATTATGCCTTTACTTTCGCAATACTTAAGGCTTTTGTCCACAAATTTGGTTCACATCTGAAGCGAATAGATTTGAGTCAAACCGATGTCTCTTTCAATCATTTAATTCAATTGATTTCTTTGAAAAATTCGATGCAATTAAAAGAATTTGATTTAAGGTTTTGTCAGAATTTAAATCAACAAAATATCTCTGATTTGCGACAAATGGAGCCAAACATACATTTTATTACCGATTATTAAATTTATAACAATATATGACTCAATAAATTAATTATATTTTTACCAAATAATATACTTTATGACCACATTTGTCTAAAATCCACTTAAACGGGGATATAAAGGGGGATATAAAGGCCATTTTTATTCTCGATTTCAGGAACTACAGAGTTGCAATAATGTGGCATTTATGCCATTTTCCAGTATAGCGGCTAAAAACAGCCTCAAAATGACTAAATTGCTCTAAATCCGGTAATAATCAAGTTAATTTAACTTGAATTTAGTTCGTGTTTTGCTTTCGAGTGCGACCATTTTGTTGAGGCTTCTTAAATTTGTTCGCGAAGCTAGGACCATTTTTAAAAGCTTCATTTGGTCCATTCAATAATCCGATTTATTAATTGGATATAAAACAGGTCTTATTATTTTAAAAATTGACCAAGTAACAATTTAACAATTACAAGATTTTTACAATTACAAATTTGACAATTTTCTTAAATTAGGGTGATCCTGATTAGCTAAGTTATAGTGATTTTCACAGAACCAGGGCGGGTTGGACAGAACGACAGAACTATATGTATACTACATACTTCGTAAATGCAGTGAAAAATGGGTAGCAAACATAGCCAGGTTAAAATTATGCCTGGTGCAAACTATATTTTTGGAACTCATAATATTTGAAGAGTAACCATGGTATTCTGAGGTTCAATGTTACATAGTAAACAAGTTCGAATCAAACTCAAATCCCCACTACATTTACATTCAATTGAAATCCCCATCAAAAATGGTCGTATACCCAATCATTCTCATCACTCTTCAAGGCATATCTCTAAAGGCCAGTCTCAATCCCATCCCTTTCTACTCTTTCAGATTTGAAAATTTCTTTAAAAACTTCAACAATGTTCAACAATGAATTTTACCATTTTCAAAATTTTTGAAATCGGGAGGGGGTGGAGTGGGTGGGTGTGCTCCGGACAAACTTATATACTACATTCTTACTTCGTAAATGTAGTGAAAAACAACATTACATAGTCATAAGTTAAGTAGGCTCTTTCAATATGATGGTGTTGCTCTTTCAATCGAAATCACCTTGCTGAAATGCAAGCTATAATGATTTTCACATAGCCAGAAAGGAATATGTTATGACCCATGTGGAAATCATTATAAATAAACCCCTTTTAATATGTCAAGAATCCCCAAGGCCAATTATTTGTGATGCATACCTATTTATGATAATACATACGTGTACAGCGCGGACCAAGAAATGCTGCATTGCAATGCTAACTCTATGAGAGCAAAAGCTAATACAGATAAGGAAACAAGTGGATTATTTTTTTAACACTTCCAGCACCCGAAGAAATTGAAAACAAAGGTTATGCCATACTATCTCTTGTGAGACAAACATATCTACCATGTATATAATTTCACAATATTATGAATAAATTTTTATACAATAAATTTCTATAAAAAGCCTAAACTGCACATGCATTTACAATGCCGCATTTCGTGGTCCGCTCTGTATATGATATGTTGTATAATTCAATTAGTTAATTAGTTAATTAAAAGAATTGAAATTTTTGGAGAATCAACAATTTTGTTTGGTTTCTCTTCACATTTTCCCAATCATTGAACATCTCTGTAAATATTCAGAAAAATTGCAATCTTTTTGTTTGAATAGTTTTGTATATAAGTGAATAAGAAATACTATTTTCGAGATCATAACTTCAAAAGTAAATGACCATCACTGTTCAATTATTTTGACTCGATTCTTATGTTCAACTCAATTCTACCTAAGCTTCTACTCATCAGTTATTTAATGAGGGTATTTAATGATTTTATAGCCCGAAAGCCCACTTCTCCTCTAAACACAAAAACTTTAGATTCTTTGAATTAAATGTTGAAAACTTATTTTACAATTATTTTATGTCAATGAGTGTGTGTGTGTGTGTGTGTGTGTGTGTGTGTGTGTGTGTGTGTGTGTGTGTGTGTGTG
>JAQGCS010001730.1:0-12547 GCA_034702105.1 Fuscozetes fuscipes | reverse complement strand
AAATCAGACACTAAACCAATAAACTTTCTAATTTCTAATAAATCTATCCGTCAAAGTGGTACTCTCTCTCTCTCTCTTTCTCTGAACGCCATCTCTATTAAGAAAAATGAGATTTTGAAGGAAAGTCAACAAAACGCTAAAAATCGCTAACATTTGATGAAAATAGTGTCAAAACATTGAGATATTTAAATAATTTTGGGAATGGGTTACGATTCGTCCCGTTTCACACTAGAGATATCTGAAGAGTTGTTGTGCTCCATCTGCTCGGAAGTGCTCAAAGATGCCATAACCACAGATTGCGAACATTTATTTTGCAGGCAATGTATTATGGATTGGCTTTCGGTAAACAGGACCTGTCCTATCGATAGGCTCTACATCACGGGTCGTAACCTAAGGGCGGCCCCGAGAGTCATTCGTAATCTTTTGGGAAAGTTGGACATTCACTGCGATTATTTGGAGGACGGGTGTCAAACAGTGGTCCCTTTGGACGGACTCGAGAAACATGTGAACGACTGCTTCTATAACCCGAAGAAACGTCTTATCTGTCAGAAGGGATGCGACAAATGGATGACTAGAGAGGAGCTGAAGACACACAACTGTTGGAATGATATCAGGAAAGATATGTTAAGACAACAGGAGATAATCGGTGATCTGCGGCACCAGAGAACAGCTCTGATCGTACTCTTAATTCTTCTCATCGTTTATATGATTTGTCCGTCACTTCTGTTTAGTTTTTATTTCGAAAATCTGTTTGTTTTGATGTCAAACAGTAATAGTGAGGACTCTAATGACTCGAATGACTCAAACAATTGATAAACTGCCAGAACTGGTGTCGAAATACTCATGAAATGAGTTAAACATAAAATGTTTGCCTTTTTATCTGAATTTCATTCAAAACTTTTGTGATTTTAATCACATCTTTGAAATTGAATTTCACTCTATTTTATCGTTGATTTCACTCAAAGTTTTTATAAAACTGTTATCAAAATAAGAATTCAAACGAAAGTATATTTAAAAACAATATTTGTATTTATTAACGAAATATTTATTATTATATGGAAATCACATTAAATATCACTTTAAGTGCACTTAGACTTACCCGCAATGAATGTCTGACTTCTAATTGCAGTACATTTGGTGATAATCGAGTTGTGTTCACATTTTTCACAATAAATATTAGAAACTAATAAAACATTTGAACTTTTATTATAAGTTTAATGACTAACGAATTGATAAACTTTTGACTTTTAAACAAGTCTTTAGACAACTCATAAATGATTGAAAATATTCCATAAAAACAAAAACAGTCCTAAAAATAGTTAATCTGATGAAGTGAACTGAACTAGTTAACTGTGAGTGTAAACTATCCTTGGATATAATTAATTGCTTCACTGCTACTAATTTGTTGATCAAATTAATTGAGCAAGTTACTTCATTTCTATGCATTGAACAATACTCGATAACAAGAGAAATAGGTATTAGAAGTTTGCAAATAAACCAATAAATTAGTTTATACTCTAAATTGTACTCAAAGTTGAAACGATTTGTTAATAAAATATGTGATAAGATCTTTAAAATACATTTGAATCGCTTTGAAACTGATTTTCTATTCTAATGAATGGTTTGATTTTGAATTAATGGACGATTGAGTGCTTTGAATAACATATGGAACCGAAACAGTGCTGTTGGGGACGACCACAGACTTTGTACTGTTATTGACACTACTGGATGTGTTCGTAAAAGTTGGCGTTCTCTGAAGCATAAGGAACTTCATGAGGGCTTCGGTGTCGTTGTGTAACATATTTATATGACTCCTGAGTTTAGGCACTTCGCTCTGAATATTACCACAGACGGGACAACTGAACACAGTCTGCGATTGGAACGTCTTCTTCGTGTGCTGCCAAATAAGGCTCAGAATAGTTGACTCTAGTTTTTCGATCTCCACTTTTGCAAAAGAGTTCTTCTTTTGTAGTTCTGACTCTTCATTGAAGAGTAGTTCCAACTGTTGTTTCTTACGGTTGCGATACTTCGCCGCATGAAATATATTGAGGTTTCGTTTCTTTTCCTTTCTATAGTCGGGCTCTAAATCGTTGTTATTGTTGTCGAGGTGTCCGTCCAGAGAGGACGGCCCTCTTTTTGGCATATCTGCGACTCCATTGACTGTTAACTTATTGCCGTTTAGTCGACATTCGTCGACAGAAATCGACCGAAAGAGACTGTGATGGGATGTGAAGCCGGGGTGAATGATGGTGGGCGGTCTTATTGTACTGATTGGAAGGCATGGCTCTGAATTATGAGCTGACATACGTTTTGTAAGGTCGAGAGCTATCTTTTGCTGCATTGTTGTCAACACAGGAGTAGGAAACTTTGGAGGAATCGGAACCGGAAAAGACTTCTTGTTCAACCAGTCGGAGACAAACTCCCGGTTAGTATTAAGTTTGATAACATTTCTGTCGGCAATAATAGGTTCTATTCTTTGGCCTAACTTTTTATTATCAAAACACAAGATTTCTTTGTTTTTCATATCACTAATAGTCGGGGAAACTGTTTCGACAGTTTGTATAACATTATTACAACACTTCTTGTAATGACTTTCGCCGATATTTTCCTCATTCATTTCATAGAGACCTCTAATCTGTTGACAAAATATTGAATTCAAATTAATTTTCGATAAATGTTTTTATTAATAACAAAACGAAAGAATCGAACCGTTTATTAACTTTAAGATTAAATGTTTTCTAAACTTCCTGTGAATATGAGAATCAGAAGCGATGACTAAATCACTATTTCTATGCAAAACAAGATTAAGACGAGGGGTGAGCCTAACATAGACAGGAAAGTTAATATAGACAGGATGACTCGGATGCAAATAGAAGTGGAATTTAGGAAACTTCAAACTATTGTCACATAAGAGTAATAAAAATTCCACTTTTTGTATGCTTTATTCAAATCATGTCATAGTTATCAAGATTAATTTATTTATTAATTTGGTCACAGAATATAATTGATAATCATTGTAAATGAAGTGGGTAGTATCTATGAAAGCTCAAAAGATTTGAAGATAAGGTCTAATCTGGACATCTCTGCATTAGAGCTAAATTTAATGATTGAAAACGTTTTAATTGATTTATATTAAGAAATGCTTCGAATGAAAGAAATGATAGAAAACTTAATCAATAATTAGTTGATATAAAACGTGTGTTTCTATCGAGAGCTCAGCAAAAGTATTGATTACATTATAAGTTTCGATAAGTGTTTCAGTCATTTGAGAAGAATTGCTTTTCAACTGATAAGACCAGTCCTTGTCGTAGGCTTTAGTTTCATAAACCAAATCATTTTTTACGAATAGATTGCAATAAACAATAAAATTATGGAAATTTTGATCCTTTGAGTATACCTTCAATTGTTTGGCACATTTAAGAAGTTGTTGGAGACGTCTGTCGGGAACAGACACACATCCCCTATACATGAACTCGACCAAAGAGCGCACATCTTCATAGAGCATGTCTTTGACCACAATAATGGCCTGTTGGCAGGGGTTCGCGATTCTCGACAGCACCTGACGAAAGTACACTGAAAAGGCGGACAGAATAAGTTTGTGCGCTTTAATACACTGTCCATCATCTAAGGCAATGGTCACATCTGTGTGCAGTTGTTCGTCGAACAGTTCCCAAATGAATCGATGCAACTCTTTCTGGTGGTCGGGCAGTCGCAACACAAATGCCGTGACCGGCGGGTGGACTATAGCCGACTGACCATTACTACTGATGGGTGGGACATTCATTTGGTGACCGATCGGTAATGATTTGATGGCATTTGAATGCGTTTCAGAAGCCATTTATGTGTTGTTATCACAAATAAAAGTTTTATAGAGTTTTATATTTGTTTATCAATTATTAGTTGAGTTCGTCTATGAATTGCATTCAATATTTCACTAACACTGTAAACGACACCAACTTTACACATATCTCTCTTCTATACGACAAGTGATAGACTAATAGAGTGTTGCAATCAATCGACTCAACCAAAGGCCATGTGATGTAATCTATACAAAGCATGTAATCTATACCACTATTACTAAATGCCATCAATTTATAAATCAATGTTCAGTTTGAGCTCATCTTTTGGCTGATGTCATCAAAGTTTCGGATATTCAATATTTAGCTCATTATTACCATTCAATTGGATTCTTGGGCTCAAAAACATTGTATTAAAACAATATTTTAGCTAAACATCCATTCGTTTGCAAACTATCGCTTCAATCAAATAATTAAATCTGTCGTATATTTGTTAGTATTCTGGCACAGCTTAAAAAGGCATTAAATTCTGTTATTCAGCTGATATATGTATGTGATTGTCGTTAGCCAAGATCATTGCTTACCCACTTGAACACCGGTGGCTCTACTGTCGCGCATTGAATCAGTCTTTGCAAATGATTGCATCGATTACTACACTTTCAACTCTTAGTTCATTACTTTTATAGGCATTTAATTCAACTTTTATTTATTTCAAATCAAAGTTCAATTTTTAGTTTAATCGAGGTTAAACATTATTTTGTAAGGCAACTTTTATTATTCTTGTTGTTTTAGTCTCATTTATTAGAATTAAAATAGTGTAAAATTTGAGCTTGGTTTTACTGGAGTTTTATTTGTAATTATGATTCAAATAACTCACAGATGACTCTCAAATCGGATGAGTTTTTGTTTGTTTACATTTCATTAAAATTATTCATAAAAAGCGTTTCATTTGTTTGTAAGGATGAGTGACAACAAGTGTCTCATTTCAAATCAATCACAACCAATAGGTTAAAAGGGAACACAAAACCAGAATAAGACATAACTTTGTTTGTTTGCACTCATTTGTTATATTTTGGTTACTTTTGACATTTAAATTCACACAAATTTAAATGAATTGAACGACAATTTAAATGTCTTCTCAACCCTTACCTCCATTACCGAAGTCACTGACTGTCTCTGCAGAGCAGTCGGCAGAAGGAGTGGTAGAAAACAATGATCACAATACTGAAGAACAATATAATGAGACAAATATGGGAAACAATCGTTTAGATGAGAAGCTGGCGATTCTTCGCCGCGAAATGATTGGCTTAAGACAATTGGATATGTCTTTGTTGTCACAATTGAATGCTTTGCAACAATCCATACAAAACTACAAACAAATACTTAATTTAGACTTCACTCAAAACCAACCAATCATTCAAAACAATTACGAAAACATTTACGAGAATTGTATTGAATTACAAAACAGTCACTTCATGAGAACCAATGGACAGACAAACGATGACGAAGAAGAAGAAGAGGAAGAAGAAAATAATGAAAGCGAATTGAGTGACAGCGAGAGGAAAGACAGTACCGACTCTTTGGATTCCAGTGTTTAAGCAATACTTTACTTTTGATTCACTAATTTATTTAAAATTTTAAAATCATTTTTAAACATATTTGAAGAGTATTTCTAAGATTTAACGAACTTTGATATCGTTTTTGTTATCATTAAAATAAATTAAAATCATTAAAACAATTACCAAAACTAAACTAATGGTTAGAATTATGATTGACATCATTTGGTTCGATAGCTTCACAAATGGCGTAAAGTTTTGGACTCAAGAGATCACATTTGTTGACTGAACTCAACTTTGCCTTCAGTTCCACTCGTTTTCGCCGTTCGTTTCTTGCGTTCCAATCAAAAAGAGATTCTTTGCATTTGTTTAGAATATGTTTGGCTTCTTTGGAACTAATCGCTTGAATCATGAGATCTGACTTCTGGTAAACTCGACGTTTGGCTAAACCTTTGCTCCATTTGTTTGCTTTTGGCGTCAATTGTTTGGAGTCTTTCGATTCTATGTTTCGGGGAATGAGAGCTCTTTTATCTGATGAGATGTCACACGAATCTGAATTGTTATTAACGCCATTTTTGAAATTATCGATAAACTTCTGTTTAAAACCATTCGGACGAGTCTTTAGTTTTATAAAAACCATTCGATTCCTTTCGGCATATTTTTCACCTAAAGTTTGAATATCACTCTCTTCGATGATTTGATTGTCTGACTCTAAACTTTTATATAACCGGGGAGAGGCTTTACTTTCCAAGGTATTGTCTTCGGGAATGTAATGGCTTTTATCGATGAAAAATGGTTTTCCATTCAATTTAAATGAATAAATGGTTTGATTGGCGTTTACTTCATAATAACTTTTTGGTAATACTTTCAAAATGTATTCCAATTCTTGTGGAGTTGTTTCACAAATACTTTGTTCATAGAACAAAATTCTTAAGACATACATCAGATCTCGATGTTTATCACAAAAATAGATTCCGTTCCCAACATGGGTTTGGTGTTCATAAATGTCATAATTGTATTGACTATAATCGATGAAAAACGGCTTTCCATTACATTTCAGAGAATAAACAGATTTGTCAGCATTTGTTTCATAAGAATCTTGGGGTAAGTGCTCCAGAATTAGATCCAATTCACTTCTCGTCGAAATTTTTGAAGTTAACTCCAATATCGACATATTTTTGATATTTTTGTTTGATTTAGTTTTGAAGAAACAAAAAAACTTTGAGAACCAATTCCCAGACTTTTTATCTGTGGTTTGATTACTTTCATTGACAGAAATGACAGCCATTTTAACGAATCAGATAATCAATTGATTTGTTATCGCTTTCCTCAGCTTTTCAGACATTGAACTTAAGTCGAGAGACAATTGACTTAAAATGAAGAGTCGAAAGTCAATAAACGACTAAATGTGAAAATATGAGGAAAAACATTTAGAGATATCAAGGATCATTTGAAAAACTCCTGAATTTATGCGCAAAACGTCTTTTAATGCTTTTATTTGAACTCTTTGTTTGTAAAAAGGTTTGCGATAATGACATAAAAAGCAAATAAAAGACAAATTATTCTGATATCATATCAGTTATATCTATGGATAGAATAACTCTCTTATCACCCAATCGGTGAAAATCCAATCTTTAACTTCACTCAAATCATAAGATTTGTATTCATTTCGTCTCAAAGTTTTGGGAAAGTTTTCAAAATACGTGACACAAACATTATTCAGAATCAGGACTGGACTCACACTTCCTTAATCCAAAGTTGACATGAGGTAGAGCTGACTCATTAAGAGCAATAATTGCTAGTTTATTAATCAGTTTAGTTTGAAATATATTCCGAACAATAATTTATTTGATAGAAAATTGACTCAATTTTAAAAAAGGAATTTATATTAAGTTTTTGGCGAATTTTTGTTCAGATTTTTGACTTATGATTAAAATTAGAAAAACTGCCAAAAATTAAACAAATTTTAGTACATTCTCTCAATTCATAGATTCTTGAATTGATTGACTAAAGTTGTGGTGAAGATCTCGCGCCACATAATTCCAGTACTCTTTCCGAATGATATCTATTTTAGTGGCCAACTGTTCACACAATTGAATGGCTTTATTCAGTAGATTAGAATCTGGTTCATTCTCATTGCTAAGAGTTTCCTCAATGGAGTCGACCATAAACGCCAACAAATGTGGTGATCGATGAGTTTCAATGGTTTTATATAAGTCTTCACACATTTGTTTCACCGATTCTTCAGAATTGATTCCAACTTTGGAAAGAATGCCTTTGAGGTAATTCCAAGCGCTTTCATTATTGGGCGCTAATCTGATCCTGCTACACACAAACTTGACCTCTGGTCCGAGAACGGAATCAACAAATCCTGTTGTGTTTTGAATGACATAATATCTGTGATTCCACGCACTGTTGTTGCGGATGTCGTCCTCAATAAGCTCTTCAGTATAATCGAGTTCTCCTTCAAACTGAATGAAGTCATTGACGATCCATTGTCTGTGTTGCCAACAGTGGTAATTCTTTGAGTCCTGTTTTGTCATAAAAGTGAGGAAAATCTTTTCCTCTTTGACTAAGTCTTTGAGGTCTCTCTGCTTTTCCAGAGCTTTAAATAGAAAATAATTATTGCATTTAATTAAAAGTCAGTCGAGTCTTACAAATATCTCCCGAAGCGGTGTCCTTATCAATGATGTGCTGTTTGATGGCTTCTACGATACACTTCCTGTGGTGCCACACCTGATAGTTCTTCGGATTCTCAATAATCACTGTTTCGATATATTTTAATTCCTTAAACAAATCGCATTTTAATTCTTCGATTACAAGACGTCTGAAGTACCAAATCGTATAATTTGATGGATTCAGTGAAACACAATCGGCGGTCAACTCGAGAGCTCTTAAAGACATCTCGTTTTTGGCCAAAACCGCTCGAAAATAGTCAAAAGTGTCTCTGAATCGGTCGCTGTAAGCGATGGCAACAATAGGATTGGGGCCGTCGTCTTGTGGCACAGGCTTTATATCTTTCCATTCGGGTCTTTGGCTGTAAAGTATGAAATCGGTCGACGATTCTGATGAAGAACTTGAATTGGATGAAACCGATGCCCGCGACGACTCTTGGTTCATATCTTGAGACATAATTGAAGTCCAAAATTTTAATTTTTAGCAGTAATTAAGATAATTATCAATGAATTGCCGGTTATTTACATCAAAACAATCTCTTGAAATGTATAACTGTGTTGTCATAACAACCGATTCATAAAGTCTTTGAGCAAAAAATGAGCGCTTTTTAAACATTACACAAATTTATAAAAAGTTTTATTTTTATTGATTAACAATTCATTTGTCAATAACTTTATAATCATTTGTATTAACCAATCGATGATATTAATTGGAAAGAGTAGTTTAGCATTTGAATAATGGCAATCGATTTTTTGATACAACTTTACAATTGAAGACCATTAAAAAGTTCGGAACTATCTATATTTGTATGGGTAATATTCTTAAAACTTACCTCCTTAAAAATAAATTTAATTACTAAATAAAGTTAATTAAAAATTCGATGAAAAAATAATTTGTTTTAAAGTTTTTATTATTAAATTAAAATATAAGACATTATACAATTTGAAAGATTGTGTCAAGTACAATTAATAATAGATGAGAACTTAGTCACAAATAAACACAATATATTTGTGCGTTTCTCTCAAAAATAAATAAAATTGTTTTAAATTTGAGTCAATATTTTGAGATTCAGTCAGAAATTCAAATCTTATTCAAAAGCATTTGTTTGTCGACATATGGATAGTCTCTGAAAGAATAAAACAAACATTAATTTATATTATCCAAGAGCATTAATTGAATGGTAGACAAACATGTGGTCGTCCTCCTGCATAGCCTTCTGTTTTTGAAAACTCTTGCGCTTCGATCTCCTCTTGGATTCTAATGAGTGAGTATTGGGTGCTATCAAAAGGTTAGAATCGAGACTGAAATGAATAGCATTCAACTTAAATATGATTTCTCGAGTGAAGGCCTCACCTATGGGTCGATTTATTGGTTTTATGGAGAGAACTGTCGGAAATGGATGCGATGGTCTGTTTTTGAGGGTTTTTGACTAAACTGTCGCAATCACTGTTTGTATTGAAGATATCACAGTTTGGTTCGAAAAGACTTTGCGACGAAATGTGTCGTCTTTTCGACTTTGTTTGAGAAATGACAGTATTTTCGTCGTCATTAGTCGATAGAAATGATTCGGTCGATGAAGACCTCGAAGAAGTCTGAAACCAATTCTTTCCAGACTTGGAAGACGACAACAAACAGTTGTCAGTCATCGGACTGTTTACTGAGAAACTGCTCTCTGCTTGAGATCGAGACCTAGTCTTTAGTCTTCTTTTGTGGAATTTCTTCACTTTTGTGGTCAAATATTGTCTTTTATTCTTTTTGTTTGATTTGGATTTGTCTTCAAAATCAGACGAAGAACTACTATTTGGAGAGATAGGAGCGACTGCGGGCCAGGAAGGGTTGCGGCGAATTTTAGGGGCTCTCAGAGTCTCTTTTTTACGAACGGGTTCTATAGTGAAGTCTTCGAGAGAATGTGTCGGTGACTGAAGCGTTTTTTTCTTACGTCTGACGTCCAAAAAGTTTTCGGGTCTGCTCTGCATTTCGATCGATACAAAACTTTTGTTGAATTTCAGCGATTCTTTGGATTCCTTTAGAGGTTAGTGTAAAATATGGATTAAATAACAGTTAGTTTGAAACTTAGATAATTGTTTGGCAAACCCTCGCAAAGTCGAGGTCGACATCAATGCCTTCGTCGACAATCGTATGGAAATTTGCTGAAGTATTTAGCTTTTCGTCTGATTCTGCCGGAGATATCTTTATTTCGGGACATATCAGAACTTGGTTACAAGTGGTGGGAGTTTTGGGCCGATTATGTCTACTCTTCTCTGAGTTGTCTTTAGTGGGAAATGTGAAGACAGGTATAGACAGAAAATTTCCGTAATTTGTTCCCAAATCTAAATTTTGTTTGTGTCTAAACTCCATTTGTGGCACATCTGGTATTACGATTGTTGTCAACTCTGAATTCACTCCTCCAATCTCTTCGGGAAACGGACTAGAAGAGTTGCATCTTAATATTGGAAGAACAAAGATGATCAAAAATATTTTGGACTTAAGTTTATATTTAGTACCTCGAAATTCCAGGACTAGAAAATGAAGAGTACCCGGATGTGCTTAAGTTGGACTCCGATATAGTTCTATCACTCGAGGCATTGATTGTCATCGGATTTAAATAATTCATTGATTTCATGCATGGATTTGGAGTCATATTCGGATCGTTTCCGATTTTGTGGGTATTTATTTGAATCTTCGGAACCATTTCGAGAGAAAACTTCCTGCCTTTTGTCAATTCAATGGTTTTCTTAATCATCGGTGGCCCACAAGACATAGATCCTGGACTCGGAGATCGCTTTCCATCATCGTTGGGATTGGCTGATGGTTCGGATAGTCGACGAATTGGTTGGACCGGAACATTAAGCTCTGAAAGCACCGAACTAAATGATGCTCTATTTTTCTTAGGTGAGCGAATTGCAATTCCTGAGTTAATGTCCTGATTGTGGAATTCTATAGCTGCATCTGTTATCATGATTGAAGGCGGCATAAAATGGTTTGGAGTACTGGCGCCCGAACTCGTCGATGAAGTCGAAGAAATGAACTTATCCTTCAAATAAGAAAAATGAAATTAATTGCTTGAAATTTAATCGCAATGAATACTTGTATATTGTGATATCCGGATGTGGAGGGTTGAGGGTTATCTATATCGTAGAGGTTGAGTTGTGACGCCCTTTGAATACTTTGAATACCATTTAAGAGAATTTCTGTTTCGCTCTCTTGTTTCATAACCGGTGAGTGGGTTAAGAAATTAATGCTATCCGAAGACGAATCCCCGGGTAATGTGTTATTCCTCGAAGTCACTCTGAGATGAGGTATGAGTCGTCATTTCAATAGAATCCATAAAACATTCATTGATTCCATACCGGGAGCACTGATCCTCTTGTGATGCTTCTGAAATGGCACTGAATTGACGCAAAAGGTTGATAGGAGACCGATGGCCCGGCGATGACGACGGACTCTTGGCTGAGCTGATGAAACTGGACTCACCATCCGACAGGGATACGTCAGAAGTGCTCTGGTCTATGGTTTGCGGAACCATTTTATGCATTTTAAATTTTCGGTTGCTTTGTATGAATTCGTCGAGACTTAAGCGACGGTTTTTAGCCGTACCGCCCGAACCCACTAATGATTGAAGTATTTGCCTTTTCTCTTCCTTTGTGTCAAAAACACTTTCTCTGGCAGAGGAGGCGTGTCTCATGAATGTGGGCATTGGGTGATAAGCACCTCCACTCTCTGCATCACTAAACTGATCCATATTAACTGCCTCCGAATCTGAATAGTGATTCATATTAGAGGCCCGTCTCATTTTGTGCTTTCGTAAACGAGTCATAAATGTTGAACGAGACCTAGGCAGTGGGCTAATATTAGCCGGGCTTATATTCAGACTAACGCCCACATTAGATGTGAGACTATATCGAGGAATACTGTCTGCAAATCAGAATATAAATAATTCGTTAAAATCTGATTAAAAGTTGAAAGAAAAAATAAATTATAGTGAAAAGTTTCTTACATGATGATTTACTTTTTTCGATTTCTTCAGCAAAGAAGGCTTCAATTCTTTCGGAGAACTTTTTCTTAATGCAGTATATTATGGAAAGCATGGCCAACACAGCGGCCACACAGATGAGGCCGAGCCAAAAAGGTTCCTCCAACATTTTTTTGCTTAAAGGCTTGTATTGAATTTTAAACGCAAATCTCTCGCAATGAATGCCTAGATTTCAATATTTAATACTTTATTTTTATTGGAATTTTGGTTAGTTTTGACTTATATTACGAATACATCTGAGTTCCAACGAATCGAAATAAATAGGAATTTATATCTTATGAATAACTCATGAATATAACAAAAATAATATTCTGTTCTTACTACTTACGATTTAGAGGTTAAATTTGAAACGCGGAAAACTGATTAAATTAGCAAGCTTATAAGGAATCATAAATAGTTATGGTCAACAATTTTGATTCCACCCGCAAACGGGTACGATTCTAGGTCATTCTTCATTTGAGAGTTAAGTACTAAAGCAGTCAATT
>JAQGCS010001729.1:0-12547 GCA_034702105.1 Fuscozetes fuscipes | reverse complement strand
TTACCCTCACTTACTCTCACCTACCCTCACTTACCCTCACTTACCCTCACTTACTCTCACCTACCCTCACTTACCCTTCCGCATCTATGATTATCGTAGAAATTGTGTTAAGATTTTGGTTTTTCAATTAAATTATTTCTTTTTTGTTAGTTTCGCGAAACTCTTCTTATTTTAAAACTCTATAATTAATCGAAGATTTATTTAGAAAAAGAATTTTCGGCGGAATTATAATTACAGTGATATGACTCATATGACTGACGAATAAACAGGAGCTCAAACTCAGGTTTTGGTTTTGCGAACGGATTATTAGCTCCGATGTTATTATTATTATTTAGTCGTGATTTCAATTCGTTAGAAGTATATTCACTTCCCATTAAATCGCATATTCTTTTGTAATGCATTCAAATTATTAATATATTTCTTAAATGGTTTGTAAGACTATATTAGACTCAGCGATACGTTTGGCTATAAATGTTATGTCTGTAAAACACACGATAATTAATACAAGTTTTCATTATCCATAAATTAAACCAATTAATAGCAAAGGGCTATAAAAACGGGAATAACGATCAGAAAACGTTTTGGGTTTAATTGAAAAAATTGAAATTTATATTCATCTCAATGCCTGTCCAGAGATTTAATCATTAGTTTAGAAAATAACAAAAAATTAACCCAAAAGAAAGCGTAACATAGTTTTGAAGATAAACCTCTTTTTCTTTAAGTATTTGAAATTCAAAGCAAGAACAAATTTGTAGAAACCAATCAATATATCTATGAATCAAATAAATTAAACGAAAGACTGTTTTTAAAGAATTTTTGAAAAATATCTTTCATTTGAAATATCGATTTTTCACTTCTTTTGAATTTTGAAGGAAAAAATTGTTTCCCAACTCTTTTATTCGCATTTAAAGCAAATTATTTTTGTTTATTATTTGTTATAATTTATTCAAATTTAATGGCCAAGAATAAAACCGAGAACCTTTTTATTTTTATTGAGAGAAAAGACGTTTAAAATTCAGTGATAAGGCGTTTGAATAGAATACTAAAAACAAAATGACAAATTTCTCATTTATTTTTGGGAGAGCACCCATGTCGTTTATAAGTGAGCGAAAAATTTAGACTAACAAAAGCACAAATTAATTTAAATTTCTGTCAGATGTCTTGCAAGAAATTAAACGACTTATTGATTATAGTGTTCTATCTGTTTGTGATTATATAATCAGTGAAATCAAATGTTTTCTTATAACAAAATCTCAACACTTTTTCCGTTGAAAAATATTTTAATTTAAATAAAAAATATTCCGAATATTTGTTGCGTTGAAGATATCGCTGAAAAACGTTTCGAAATTATCGCAAAATCTCTTAATTTAATCCATTTCTTTGAGAATAACTCGAATTTTATGCATAAAAATTCGATAAATTTAATCTAGAGCAAAAATTCCATTAAGTATGACATCAAATAATAATCGATAAGAAAATCAAAATTTGCATAACTATAAGAGGTGTTGAAAATAAGTCAATCAATTCATATAACTTATAATTTATTGGTTTTCTGTCTAATGGAAAGAATTTAATGAAAACATTCATTTTATTTAAAACAATAAGAAAGCAATAATGTAATGCTTTAATCTAAATCAAATTATTTCAAGTTCAGCCTCCCTAATTTCAATATTATCTTTAATTTCTTATATTTTGAAATTGTTATTATGCTTCTATTAGCAATCATTTCGTGACCAAAATCAAGAGTATTATTTTACCGCAGTTGACCCCTTGGCCATTATTGAAAATAATAATGGCCATCACATTTTATTATGACGGACGGCATAACATGATTTGCCTTAAGATACAGTGTTTTGTTTATTATAAACAACTAATTCATTAATATAAGTAAAACATCAAAAGATTGGAAAACATTTTGTTTGAATTTAATGAGAGAAAAGTCTATTTGTCTGAATTGAGTTGAATTCAATTTTTTATATTAGTTATTTATTTATTAATTGCAAACAATTCCTTTACAATTGAATTAAAATGAAGAAAATTTCACATTTTTGAGTGAATTTTATTCTTTGACAGTCTGTGAAAAGTATTTTTTGTGTTTCATCCGAAGCGTAATTAAAATTAAAGCCAAGACTATATTCCAAATGAATTATTTAGTTAATTGGTTCCACAAATTTATTTTTGGCAGTAATTTTGGTTCGCTGTGAAGCAGAGAATTTTTATTTTATTTTATTGCAACTCATAATGTCATTCATTCAACTCTTGTGTAGAGAACCAGTCGATTATGGATAATAAAAAGTTTTAACTATTAACATTTTCAATCTTATTTTTGATGAGTTCGTGTTTGAGAGGCCACTAAATATGTAGTGAACTCTATGCTCCAAATCACTCCAAGACTTTTATTATAATTTCGTCAAAATAATTTAGCCTTGATAAAATTAAAAAAGCCTAAATAATTTGATAGATTTGTTTTCGTAAATTTATGGATGATTTTTAAGTTTAACAAGATTTCTTTAAAAAAAATTGAATAAAGATATGGTCCATCAAATGTGTTCCAGCTCGTATGAGTTCCAGCTCTAACTGTTATGATGAGTGAATTTTTATAGTTTTTAACTTGGTGTAAGATTTTAAAATCTATTCATCATGCTATATTCAAGCTCTATATTCAGTCATTACCAACAGATTTTGAAAATCATATTCTTAATGGTTACAATCTGATTTATTTAATTAGAAATGAGCTTTGGAATAAATGAAAAGCATTGAAATGAGGGCACTTTAATTCAATCTTGGATAAAATTTTAATTAAAATTTGTTTTGCTTTTCAATCACTCGACGAAAGACATGACGTTTTGAAAGTAATTTTGATATTTATTTCTGTTTCTAAATATTTTCGTATTAAAAGATATAATTAATTGACTTTTTTATGAAAATATTTTGCTATAAAAGTCCAAAATGTTTTCAAAACCTTAAGTGAAATGAAGTGACTCTTAGCAACAAATTTACCCAAAAATGCTTAACAAAGAAAATTATAGAATTTTTAAATATTATTCGCATAAAAGTTATCTTTTCAAAGACCATAATTACATTTTAGTGCGCTTTTGTGTTAAACACAAATATATTCACTGACTGTCAGGATATGGAAAGCAAAACATAAAAACAAAAGACCAAAAAGTATTTAATTTTATGATAATCACAATTTATGTAAATTAACGAATGAATGCCAGCAGTTGTGCACAGATAGAGATAGACACACACAGAGCCGACAACTCGTCAGAGCCAGTAATCAAGTGATGGCAGGTGCATAAGAAATAAGCACAAATTACTCCAAAATTATAATATTAGTTTCCATCGCATCTCAAAGAATATCACAGAATATGTTATCATATATTGAGTCGTATTTGGAGAAAATATATTCATATTTGTCTGTAATTTTTCGGATACAATAATAAGTGGCTGTCATTCGTGTCAAATATTGCAGTTGAGCTGCATTTTGACGTTTGATTCGTGATAGTTTTCCTGTACATCTCGCTCTGCAAAGGGATGCCCTTCTCTTGTGTAACCAAAACTGCCATTTATGCTAATTCTCAATAATTTCATTTATGAAGGAAAAGGAAATTTCATTTGCTGTCAATAATCAAGTGATTCAAATGATAGGTAACTCTTAATTCAAATGCAAAATATATTCGTTTTTAATGAACATAAATATAAACCTTAGGTTTAGTTTCGCTGCTTTTTATTTAATAAAAAGCATAAAATCCAAGAGTAGAGCCATTTTGTATTGCAATCGATTCGAGAAAACTATCTTTTATTCACATAAAAGACAAAATGAAAATATTCTTCAGGGAATTCATAGAAAAAGAGTCCTACGTTTCTAAGAGATATTTAATTCATTTTATTGAAAATAGTAACCAATTCGAGCGTTTCTCATGTATTCGTAAATTCAATAAAAAACATTAGATGTGAGTAAAGAAATGCCCGAAATATAAGTCAAATTCTGGGTATGAGTTAAACATAGTTTACAGCATTGAATGGTTAGCTTTAGTCCTAATCTTCACTATATTTCGTCTAAATTTTGTCGAAGAGTAGAGTAGAGGCAGGAAACAGACCAAAGGGATCAATGGAGCGAATGTCGAATGCCGGCTCAGCTCCGCTCTAATCCAGGGGCAATTTGTCACTGTCGAGGCTTCGCTCTATGTGTGCACAGTCTTTGCAGAGAACAGTGTTCTTTCACTTCTGTCTATAAAGCGTTTGTCTGTATTCTGTGCTTCTGCTCAGCGCTCAAACATTGCTTTGAGGCCAACGCAAAGATGGAAGAAATGGTGGAACTGCTGGCGTAGGGCTTACTCTTACTTGTGTTCCCTTTTGGTGATAGATTCTTATTTTTGTTCTGACTTTGTCTCTAATATTTGCAACTTATTTATACAAAGAGTAATGTCGTAATACTATGGTCTTAAATTCCTTATGTGTGGGTAGGGGTTGCATTTAAGCCAATGGCTTTAGGAAAGGCACTGCATGCACTGTTTGTCTTCTTCGACTAAACAATCCATAGCTCATTGCAAATATTAGACCGAAAAGTGGTACAAGAGATTAATGTATTGCTTAGAATCAGTTGAAACTCTACCAGTGCGGCACAGACAGCATCGACAGCCATTTAATCCTGAAGTGCTGTTTCTATAATATATTGGTATTAAACGAAATGAGAGCCGAAATAATTTGAGACGATTTCATATGCTTTGCATTTTGTTCTCTCATTAATGAGTTATACTCAGAATTTTGTCGCACACTTCCAACACTTCCTAACATAACTGAGCTCTGCATCGATGTGTGTATCCATGAGACCAAACATTTATGAGATCATAGAGAATGCAGTGAAATAACAGAGAGAAGGCTTTCAAAATATAGAAAATTGGAGTGCACTGCACTATTCTGTGCCTTATTCTGTTCAATATTATGAGATGCAGTATAAAAGCAAGAGCTGTGAAAAATGTGTGTATATATGCTTTTGGTTGCTATGGAAACAGGCATTCTCATGGCAATATGATCATGATTGATGTTGCATTCATTTCAACTTCATCCATGCAATACCAAAAAGATGCACAAGTAATGGCACAATCGGCGCATAACACACACACACAACACAAACTATCATCACTAGACTTAACTTCAGAAGAATATAAAAGTTTGCGAACAGAGAATATCAGACCATAACTCTTATTATATTAGAATTGGATAACATCACAGACCAGTGCATAAGATTTGCCTGAAATATATGAGCCTCGAGACAAAGCAAGATTTGCATGCTCTTAAGACTTACTTCTAATACATGTAGCGCTCCCTTCTTGAAAATGTATGCAATGCCCAATTCATTACCCAATTTATAATTTTGTGAAAATCCGTTTATGTTTTGCAACTTTTGTCTGAAAAATCAATTCTTTTATATGAGTATAATATCAATAAAAGTAAGATTTATGAGTGGAGTGTAGGAAAAGGTCAAAACAGATCTAAATCATAATAATTGTTTCGTTTGCTGGCAGATAATCAGTGGTTGAGTTGTGTTCTGCGGAGCATAGCCAAGAGCACAGCATATATTAAATGTATAATTTGTGCAAAATTATAATTATTAAAATTGTCGTATTATTCAAATTCATTATAACTTTCGTTTTTAGTTTATTTGTTAGACTGTGTTATACCTCATGAATGCGATAACAAAACTTTGCTTTTATTGCTGTAATTCTGTATAATTCTGTGTAAATGCTGTAACTCTTAGTTCACTTCATTCATACGATTATCAAATTATATTTGAATTCATTTATTCATTTTTATTGACTAAAACTTGTCTAAAACAGACACTCTTTGAGAATAAATTAATGCATTTATTGGGATATTATTTCATGTGATCCGCAAAAAGGCGTCGGATATCAGACAAAATGATAACAATGTTTTTTAGTGAAAACAATGATTCGGTTGAAATTCATCCGAAAAAGAGTTTAAAACTCAGAATAAAGTCTAAAATTTAATAAGAGTTTTGAGTTTCAATTTTGTTACTATTCTAGAGATAAGAGTAATATTAATATATTAATCAATTATAATATATTCTGAGTGAGTAAAGTAAACAGCAATAAAACTAATGAATTACAAAACAAATATTATTTTTATTTAAACTGTTTTTACTCGTCATTGAATTGACAGTGGATTTGGAGCAGACATGAAATGATTGTGCTCTTCAGCCGCAATCATAATCATTAGCAATGGATATAATGATAGAGTATATAATGTTTTTCTCACTCATAATAGTCCATACAATTACATCAGAAGAGACTTAGATTACGAGCGCCGGTGAATCCCTTGTGTACTATCACACCGACTCTTGTCTATGAAAGAGTGCATACAATACTCACATCAGAGCCTAATATCAAAGCTATCATTCTGTAAGACCGATATCTAAACCGTAATACTCTGTAATAACTGTATTGAAGTCAGAAGGCTTTCTATTGAGAGCGACACTCATATACAACACGAATACAAAACTAAATTTATATACCATTTCAGTGAATTCACTAATTCTCTGTCCTCTCGTTTTGCTCCAAACTCTCACTTATGGTCTCTCTGTTCACAATTGTCACCGGAATCCGGCTATAAGTGAATGTATGGACAAATGACTGCTTCGGTAGGTATATATGAGCAGCTCTGGCAGCATAAGTGCATGATTTGTGCCAACAAAGCCAGCATTTGTGACACAATACCAGTATTTGATTCAAAAAGTGGTACCAATTGTATGGAGAGAACGCTTTCACTGATATATTCTGATGCATGTCTGCACAGTTGACGAGCGCCGGTATCTCAACGCCAGACATAAGGCACATTTAAGCTGATTTTCTCTTTGTATGCCATACCTGACAGTGCATTTGTGCTGTAAATGTGCATTTTTGGGGCAATTGTCCGTAAATAATCCAATCAAATTTGCCATCACATAAAGCGCGCACAAAAACAAATTCACCATTTATTGCATAAACGCATTAAAGTTAACTCTACTTTACCTCCACTTTTGAACGAATCAATGAAAATAAGTCTACAATACATTAGCTGATCATCTGATGAATGCAATGCTCTATTGCACACCAGATCACTCTCTGCCCTATCCCTCTGCCTGTGCTCATCACCGATCTGACGGAATCACTCACTCATAGAAATTACACTTTTATTATATAATTTATCTTTTTTTCGAAAAAAATATTTTTCCAATTATCAAAATGGATGACAAAAACTAAATTCTTATTTTTCTTTCAATTTATAGGATCTTTTTTAGGGGACGCCAGCATTGGTTCTGGTGATGGAACCGGTGAAGACGATGATGACGACAGAAGTAAAAAACGTCAGAAGAAACGGGGAATTTTCCCAAAAGTAGCCACTAATATCATGAGAGCCTGGCTTTTCCAGCACTTGACAGTGAGTTCAACCGACACAGAGATTGATTAACAGTCCTATGAAACAAATGAAAGTTTGAGACCATTTCGCCAACAATTTATTTGTCGATACATTTGGATTACATTTTTGTTGCTCTCCTTTTGCATTAGATTTCTCTCTAAACAGTGTTTTGTATATCAAACAAACTTTGATTAAATTCTGTTATTTGATAAGAGTTGACATCCAAAAAGGGGAAGTGTTAGGACAGACAGTCAAACAGACAGCCATATCAATGGGAAGTAATGGTAATAAAGAGTGCGTAACTCCTATAATAACTCTTTGCAATGCGAGTGACAGTTGTGTCTGACTTTTAATGGAAAGGCATCACAAGTGAAAAAAAATCTGATATTTTTCTCATATCCTTTACGTATTTACTATTAAATTAAAAAGTTTTGATATTTGACTCTTTGCCTCATATATGAAATTCAAAGAAAGGATAACAAAAACAAATTTTCAATATTTTTCTATGAATTTAATATAATTTTGAAGTATTTTTGAAACAATTGACTAAAGTTTTGGTATTAATATTTTGATAGCATCCATATCCATCTGAAGATCAAAAGAAACAGTTGGCTCAGGACACAGGACTGACAATACTTCAAGTTAATAACTGGTGAGTGGTGTGCATGTCTTCTGCAATTGATTTGTGTCAATGTTGTTGTGGCGCTCATCAGTTAAACTGAGTCTTCAATATATTTTCTTTGGCGAACCCTTCGCTTCCTATTGAGTTCTCTATCATTAAAGCCGTACGCAATCAAATGCTAAGCAAATAATGAAATATACACTCAATAGTAGAGTATCTGTTGTTAAGTCTGTAGTGCAATGAAATATGGGCACTACATCTCACCACTCAGTGCCTCCTTCTTGATAGCACTCATTTCTGTCCACCGCCAGAATCACAGCCCTCAGTAATGACCAGAAAAGTCCAAAGTTTGTTGTTTTACCTAAAACTGCAATTTTGAGACTTTTGTGTTTCATTTGGTTTGCGATCGCATGCAATGACGCGATTAAACACTACTATTCTTACTATGATTAAGGGTCTGTCCTCATAAGAGATGTCAGTAACCAGTGCTCTCTTCTATGTATTTAAACTAATGAAAGGCCATCAGTTGTGCAAAAAACAGACAAAATATATAATTTGGGTCCTTTTATTTGATTAAAATCTCATTAAACATATTATTATTTGTTTAAACTTCTGATTCATTTCTTAGCAATTGATTTTCAATTGTATGTTTGGTGTGTGTGGCGGAAAAAAAAGTTTCTCGAGAAATATTTCTAGAAACTTCCTTGGACATAATTTTTTGTTTTTCAAGAGAGAAATTCTCTCCAAAATATGAACGACAAAACTGTATATTCCTTAAATATAGTGAAAAACTAGACGAAAACGGCTAATTTAGGATAAAATGGCAAATATTTTGTCGCCTTGACCATTCGGATTACATTTTAACCACGAGCCTCCCATAGACTAAAAGTTTTCGCACTATTATTAACAATAAATATTTTGAGAAATATTCCTCAGAAAAAAAGAAAATTTCTATTTTTGAAACATTATTCGTCTGTCCATTGATTTCAAACATTTACTATCATTTGAGTGAAATAAATGTTAACTCAAACCTTAAAAGTTTTAATTCACAACAAATCATTAAAAACATTTTAGACCTTCTTTGAAAGAATTTGTTACTTCCTCGAACCAAATTTAATTAATTCTTTGATAAATCAAATAAAATTCAATTTTCATATCATTGGTTCGAATGTTGTGTTTTCGTGATATTCAATAAAATAGATTAAAGAATAGATTGCAGAGTAAACGCGGATATATCTGATTCAAAGACAGGGCTCACATAGTGAGGGCTGAATTGCAAGTTTCCCTTCAAATCGATATTGTATTAAAGTTTATTTGATTGATTGACAATCGGGTCTAACCTTATTTAGTGGGTTCTGTGTAACACATTCACAATTCATGAGATAATGGGTTTGTTTTTTATTAGTTTGTCTCAAATGAATTTTAAGAGTAATACAGTTGAAGACAAACAAAGTATAATAATATCTAAAATCATGCCATGAATTAAAATTAGGTCCGAAGCAGTGCTTATCCGTTGTGTGTTCGCACAAATCCTTTTAAAAATGCGTTAACCAATTGAATAATCCGTACGTTATTATAATGAGATTTTTATCTTCAGTAAAGTTGTGTTCTGTTTTGCATTTTCATGAATTGAATATTCAATCACTTTCTGACTCTACTTTATTTCACGGGTGGAGCTAAACACTGTACTGGTTAATTTTACTCCAAGTAAATTATTCAAAATTCTAGGATTTGCTATTGAAAACATTCAGATTTTTATTTATTCATTTGTTTTAATTTAATTTCTATAATTCATAAGATTTTAAGATATTCAAATTTTGGTGAAAAAATAAAAATTTGCTGCAAACAGTTATCTTTATTTTTAGAAAAAGAATCATTCACTGCATTCACTGCATTCACTGTATTCCCGAATTTTGAAATAAAATTAATCATTATTTTATAAGTTTGACAGCAAATCAATTGATTAAATTCGCGATAATATGAATACAATCCTGAATTTTATTCGAAAACTTTTCTTATATTAAGGGTTGACTCGGAAAGAGTCTGAACACAGAATACATATATTATCTAAAGAGAAGTGGAAAATCAAATCAATTCTCATGTCTTATGTATGGGGTTTTGTTGAACTGCATTATGTTTGGTATTGATTGGAGTCTTTTCTCATATAATGGGCTAAAAGCAGTTCTCTGTTTGTGAATAAAGTATTGTATTCGTGAAACGAAACAAAGAATAATTTATATTCTTATACATAAGTTGTATCTCCAGCTGAGCTAATTATCAGTATTAATGGCATTCCTTAGTGTTTGGCACTAACTAACAGCTCCTCCATCGCTAATCATTTTGAGATTAGGAATTGTGAAGTCAATCAACTTCTATGCACTTATCAAATAACACAAACACTAATTTTCTTATTCATTGCTTTTAAACATTGAATAATAAAGTGTTTCCACAAAGACTTTGAGGCTTTTTAAAAATCAGTGCATAGAATGCTGTATAGAATGCTGTCAATTGCCTCTCACCTGAACCGGTGTTCAGTTGTGTGATGTTAAAAACTGGCAGTAATTTAAAATGCAATTAAATTGAAATTACAATATAGTCTAAAATGAGGCAAAACATGGACCGCATTTTCACTTTAGAGGACATGGTTTTTCTTGTACTCTATTCTCACTGTTCAATGTTTGCCTTTTTTGTACTACACTCAGAGAACTGCCTCTAATTCTATATATATTTTTTGTGTTCACTTTTTCAGCCTCTCATCAAAAATAAGCAAAAGATAGAGAAATGTGTAGAGAAAGTCTGTAATTATGAGTCAGGCGTAACACAAAAGTACTGCAAAAATAAAAGGCACTAAAAAAGAGAGAAAAATATTTCCTTATATTTTGATTGACAACTACTGGCAAACAGCCGATGCATCCCTTCATATGCTGTGCAGGTGTTTCGCTAAACAAAGCCAACATTTTTTCCAAGCTATTTATGAATTCAGTATTTTGTGTGCAGTTGTATTAGTTAGTAAAGTTTGAAATGCCATTTGATCAGGGACTACATAACGATAAATAAGAATAATGACACTTTATTCGACTCTTTTTGGGTTTACATGGCCATTTTCTATTTCAATCTTTTGATTTATGAGACATTATTTGAAGATTTTATTATTTTTAATAGAAACTAATGATATAACCAAAGATTAGGCTCATTTAATAAATGATAGCGGTGTAGAATATGCTGTCCACCACCAGAATTGTGCACAGGAAGGAAGAGTTGGATTGCTTAGAGGAAAAGGCGCCACAAATAACGAGTTATGATATTTCTTTGGAAAATAACTCAATTCTTGTGACCACTAATAATATGTGAAAAATAGCCTTTTATTGCGATTCTGTTTCTCAGTTCGCAAACCATTATTATTAAGACTTATTTCTCTACGAATTTCAAGTTAATGATCCAAAAGATTATACTTATTGTCACAAATTGTATCGAAACGGCTTTTTTATTTAACACACATTTCTTTGGTAACTTTTTTATCTATTCATAAATCTATAGAAAAGTTACCAGTGCAAACCATTTTTTTCTAAAATTTTTATTTTTAGCTAATACTTGCTTATTTTTCTCATTCATTTTCGCGTTAATCGAAAAGCCCTATCTAAAATTAATAGTAATTTGCAATTAATGTTGGCTTAAAACAGGGATGCCCAAACTTTTCGGCTCTAGGGGGTAGTTTTTGAAAATTTTTCTAGGAGGGCTAGGGTGTAATTTTTTGAATTTGCCACCAAAAAACCGAAAAAATTTGCCGCCTCGCTTCGCTCGGCGGAAAAAGTCAATGAGGATACCAGGGGAAAAAATGTCCCGCCTCGCTTGGCTCGGCAGAAAACACAAAGAGACGTAAAATAAATATGCGACCCGCCTCGCTTCGCTAAGCGACGAGGGGGGTATACCTGTAATGTTAAATTTTTCAAAATTCTAGGAAGGGGGGGGGGGTAAAGCCAAAATTGTCGACTCTTGTGGGGTAAGAGGTTTACCCCTCCCCTTGGGCATCCCTGTTCAATTAGTAAATTACTAAACACTTTTGAAAATCATTGAGACTTTTCTAAAATAATTGTCCTGTAAGCTGCCTCTTACGTGAACAGCTCAGCATAGATCAGTGCCTTACACGTGTGCGTCTCATGGAATCACTACTTTTGGAGAGGACTATATTCCTGTACCTATACTCGTTTACGCACTTTGGTTGCGACAAATCAACAGCAAGTATATGACTGTACCGGAGCATACTGGCGCCTGCGCCTTTCAGTCGATGAAGGAAAAAGAGAGCAGTTGGTCTCGCTCTGAAGATACACTTGTGTTAGCCTTCGATTAGAGAAGTCGCACCTTTTAATTGTATATTCGACTATATACTTAAAGTCTTGTATTCTTTCTAAGTGGTGTTGGTTTTTAATTTCAATAAAGTTTCGTTTGCATTAAAAAGTAAAGTTTCGGTTTATTAGCGGAGGCCTACCGACCTGGCCTTTGCCA
>JAQGCS010001728.1:0-12553 GCA_034702105.1 Fuscozetes fuscipes | reverse complement strand
CTTTGTCTCTAATGTGGTTTCGAATGAATTCTTTGGCCAAAAGTTTAGGTCAAAGAACGAGACTTTAATAAATCACAATATTTTCTGATAAGTGGTCGCAAACTGTCACTGAATGAGTCTTTTCTCAATTCTTTGTTTAAACACATCTTTGAATCAATTAAATGAACAAAACTTGGAATATATAACAATCACTAAATTTAATAATAAAAACGGAGAAACAAACATAAAAATAAGAAAAAAGATAATAATTTGGTTCAATTTTGTATTAAAGTAATTCTTGAGTCCATTTGCCGTCTTTTAAATGCGCCAAAACGTCGCTCTCGTCGGCCAATTGTGCGGAAAGCGTTTGACCGCTCTTTCGAACTGCGATGAGGGCGGCCCCCACTGCTGACGACGTTTTGAGTCGCTTTAAAGTGATTTCTCTGTCATTTGCGTCGAAAACCGAGAAAAAGCCTCAAAAAAGAGATCAGAGCCTGAAATGCATTAAAAGTCTCGAACCGGAAGACAAAAGTATCCAACTCTTGAAGACTGAGCCCACGCACACCACCACCACAGGGCCAGAGCCTTCACTTGTGCCAAGAACGGCTTTCACGTGACGACCCAAGTGGACGCCCGCGCGACGGAAGATATCTTTGGCGACGATGTCTTCTTCTTTGGCGACTAAACAACACTTTCAGTCACTTTCAAGAGAAGCGAAACTCACGTTTGGAAAGTGGTAGACAGAGGGACGCCACTCTCGACTTCTCAAATGACCGGTAAATCACGTCCAGAATGTCAGACAAACGGGACAGTCCAAAGTGGGCGAACACCAGTTCTCTTATGCGGCTACACTCCGTCTGCGTATAGTTATCATCGCGTCTGATCACAGTCTTGAGAGCGTGACGAGCGATCCAGAAGGCAGAACCCTCATCGCCCAACACGTGACCCCAACCCCCGCATCTGACGTTAGTGGTTGCAGAGAAGAGTAGACAATTGCTTCCGGTTCCTGCGATGAGCACAACCCCCTCATAATGTCCACACGCGAAGAGAGGCGCTAAAGTGTCGGATGCGACGAAACACTTGAGAGGTTTGAGTCGCGACTCGAGTTTGGTCTGTATCTCATGATTGGTGGTCTCGTCCTCACAGCCCGAGAGACACACACACAGAGAGTCTAATTGCGAGCCTTCGGGAAGACTTTGGAGACCTTTGGTAAGCATTTCGTGAACTCTTTTGACGCATTCGTCGATTCCTATCAACTGAAGAGAGACTCAGAAAGTCTTAGAAAATATTCTGAAATACCCAGTGATTGGTTTGAGGGCCGCAATTCTCCTCGAATAGGAGTCGGCCATCTTCGGCCACAAGTGCCAGTTTGGAGTGGGAGGCACCTCTGCAGAGACAGTTAGAACCAGAGGAAGAACAGAAGACTTACCCCTCGATTCCTGCGAAGACTTTCATCGCTGTGCGATCTGCGATCTCTAGGCAGATAACTTGACGTTGTCATAACAACAGACGCTCTGACTACGCAGGAATGTGTTTTCATTCATTTGTTTTTTGTTGATTGCATGCAATACAGAGTCATAGCATAGACTCTATGACATCGATAGTATAGTTTGATAAAATCTCAAAGTTGGTATGAAGGTCATGCCTAAAAATATGACTATGTTATAAACCTCGAACCCATTACTAGATTTTAATATAACTTTGAGATGATTTTGTACACCAATTTTTAGTGTGATATATTTAAGTAAAAATTACTTATCCAGATAAGTCGATTGGTCCAAACAAAAGTAAACAAAATTTCATTTTATATTTCCAGTAAATAGTTTTATTGTACTTTTGATGATATGCCAACTTTGAGATTTTATCATACGACACAAAACAATACAAAATTCAATCACAACAATGAGAAGTATCGCCATCTGAGACACAATTAGTCAATCGTTTGGTAATTAAAATAAATATGATTTGAATCATAAAATTTACAAATTTTTGAATTTAAAGTTTATTTTAAACTTTAAATCAATTAGTTATTCAAATAAGAGTTAGAAAACATTGAATTCAAACCCAATGTTTTGATTACAAAAATAATCCAAAAGTTTAGAATAATTTGTTCGACAAATAAATTGTTTGCTGTAATAAAATTATAAAAAAACCGAACTAGATTCTATACAAAATAAAAAACAAATTACTCAATTGAGTAATAAATTGACTGAAATAAGGAATTCATTGATTTATACTATTAAGGATGAATTGTCCGGATTCTTTTGCATTTTTCAATGATTTCTTTTTTGAATTGTGAGACAAACTTCTGGTCAATCGGAATGGTTATGTCCTGCAGTCCTGAAAGTCGACTCAGGATATCAGTCATTTGTGTCACTCCTTCTGGTGTTGTGTCGAATTGGTTATGAATGTGTAAAGATTGGAGATTAGGTAAATGAATGTCAATCTCTTTAAGTGCAGTCTCTGAGAGTACTATTGGATTACCACTAAATGGACCACCGATTGGAATACTTCTGAATTCAAGAATCAAATGAGTTATATTCGAGAGTCCCTCAAAAGCGGCGAAAGTAAACAATTGTTTAATTTCTGTGATCACGAAGTCAACCGATTCGGTAGAAATGGTAACATTTAAACGAATATTCAATCGTTTCAGTGCTTTGAATGCTCTCAAAGGGAATAACAATTGTCTTATATCTGAAAAGACTTCAATCGAAGTGATATTAAAACCGCATTCAAAGGATTTTAATTTTTGACAATTATTTGCCATTTGTTTCAACAAATCAGTGATAAGTTTGTCGTTTAAATTGAAAAAAGTTTCGTTTAGAAAATGGATTAAATGCTTGAGTTGTGCGACACTTTTCAAAAGCAAAATCAGTTCATTCGGTTCCAAATGCAGACGTAAATCAAAATATTGAAGAGTTTTGAAGTCTGCAAACGATATCATCAATTGTTCGTAATTTCTCATTGGAAAACCATCTAGGTACAATCTCTTCAATTTGTCAAACTTTAAAGTCTGGATAAGTTTGATAAATATGTCGGGAATTGTTCTGATTTTCTCATTTGAGAAATGAGTCAAATGGATGTCATTCTTGTCAGCAAAAGCCCCGAAATTCTTTAATTTTGAGCCAAACTTCTGCCGAAACTCTTCGAAGACGTTTTCATTGATATCTTTGAAATCACAGTTGATTTCAAGCAAATGATCGCAATATTTGGTAATCAAAGGAACTAATTCATTGATATGAAACCCGATTAGCCACCAATCAATTGATGTGATGTTCGGACACTTCTTCAGCAATGATTCCATTGCCCTGACATTAAAGCACTTAATAGTTATCCGGTTTAGATTAGAGATACGACGAATTGTATCACTAAATGCTATTTCATATTGTTTTTGAAAGACAGTCCTCTGGAACTGTTTGGACACACATTCGAGTCTCAGTTTGTCTTTTAGTGGAAGAAATTGAAGCAAAACTTCCGCCAAATCGTCGCAAATGCGTTCACTGAATGACTGACTCTTTTGTGAATCACTATAAAAACAATTGTTTTGTTTCTTAATTGAAGTCATATTTAAAACTGATTTTAATCACAAAAATAACAAATATTTGACTCAAATAACAAATTGAATAAAATTCAAATTCAATGCAATGTTTTGTTTACAAAAGTAACACAAAATTTCAGTATAATTTGTAGAATAAATGAATGACTTTTTTGCGTATATTTGCTATAAATATTGTGAAGCAATTGTACGGATAGTTTGTCTTACACTCAATGGAAAATAAGGGCGTATTTACAATGTGTTTTCTGTAAAGAATACGCCTGTTTTGCATCAATTCATGTTTAAAACTATGAGTCAATAAATTACAATAACTTTTAATTTTAGAGCAATTCAGAGAGAATTTTATTTTTTTACAAAACTTTTTATGAAATTTGAGAAAATCTTGGAATAAATTTGTGAACAAAATATAATAATTTATAGAAAAAAAGCTGCTTTTAGTCAATTGATTTCATACAATACATAACCCGTTTGAGAGCTTTGAATGGTTTCAACAAATTGTTTATATTGGGTAATCACGTTTACCACCTTGCACATTGTGTGATATTTGTAAAACTACCACATTAAATCTATTTCTAAATCTATTATAAATTTTATTTTTAATTCTTTGAATATTTACTTCTTTTTTATCAATAAAACGATTGATTAGTTTTATAAAGTCATCAAAAATTGCCGCAAAACTGAGGCCTAACCACATGCCTAACAGTCCCCCAAAATTACACACAAATGATACGAATGTCATTTGCTCTAAGTATTCAACCAAAATATCGGGCATTGAATTGTGAACTAGGTAAAATTTCAAACAATCTTGTTCTCTATAAAAATGTTTTTGTTTTTCAGTTTTTAGATAATAATAAGTGTAAAAACAGTCCTTGGGGCAATTACTTTCACAGACGCTTTCAATAAAATCTAAGTTATCCTTATAATAGTATAAAACTTCTTCTTGGCAAATTTCAAGATCTTTATGTTCATTAATAAATTCATTTCTAAATAAGTATTCAAATGGTGCGCAAGGTGTTTTAATGACACATTTGTGGTGAAGAGTGTTTTGAATACATTGTGTGATACAATCAGATCTCATATTGTAATTCGCGAACTTATATTCCAAGTTATAATCGAAACAATTTGTGTCAAATCCTTTGCCAAGAAGTGATGTACTAAGTTGTGTATATGAAAGTGTGGTAGATGAATCCAAAGTAACTGGGAAAAAATCGTCCTCTCGAGGTAATGAATTTGGCGAATGAATTGAAATTTGTACATTATTATTATCAAGGTGGTGTAATTCACTAAACAATTGAGTTATTTTTTCAATATTGATCCAGATATAATTTAACTTCATTTTAAAATTTCTCCATTTGTAAGATAACGTGCTATAAAATGTGAAACATTTACTTATTTCACCAACATAGTTTATTTTTAAACTCTCAATAGGAAAACCAAGGTATGACATATCACTTGAATTCATGCTGTTTATATTTTTTGAACCCATAACATTTATGGAAAATGAGGGAGTTAAATACTCGAAGTCAATAGAATAATTTTGGATTTGCCAGAGATTATGAAATGACATGGTGAATTCTTTATAAATTATATCGTATATATTATTAGTTATATTTACATTCTTAATCAAGTCAATTTTGTTCATATATTCACTAGTAATGTTTTCCTCGGAAATATCATTCAAAAAATTGTTCAATTCATCTAGGTACATTGGATGGTTTTTCATTTTTTCTTTTGAAAACCAATTGGGTGTGCAAATTGTGATTGCAGGAATTAGTTCATCTGTTGCCTTCCTCAAATTAATTGTAACAATTGTGTCACCACTCCAATAATTACTAAATATTTCACTTGATTGATAGACTAAACCAACAAGGCAAATAATTTTGGAAATTAAAATAAAATTCTTTTTGTTTAATTTTAACATTTTGATTTTTTGGCTTATATTTCATGCATGGTATATAAAATATACGAGTAGACTAATATTGATTACAATCTATATTATATTTAAGTATATTTGGACAAGGTTGTGTCTAATAATATAAACTAAATGAATAAATTTAATAATAAATTAGTGGATATACTCTAACCTCAGTTGTGTTTATATTTTCATCGAAAATCACATCACAAATGATTTTTAAAATTTGTATCGAAGGTCTGATAATCAGGGTATTAAAGGTGGTAGACGGTGAAGAAATTTACACAACAGAGATTCAATGACCATAGAGTGTATAATAATAGTGAATAAATTTTGTAAATGTTCATTTTTCTTAATATTTATTATGCAGATCACATTAATATATAAATAATAATTTTGATGGTATTATAAGAATATAATTTTATTTTTGTAATAAATTGAGAATTTATTCAAATGGTGTAAGGTAAATGCACTAAGAATGCGATTTATATTTTAATATAATATTAGACAAAGAATTTATAGAATGTGTTTAAATTGACACGGGTGAGTGTCAATTGAAAATGAATGCACACAAATTAAAAACTAAATTAAAAACTTTATTCAAAATCAGGGATTTTGGGAACAAAGGAATTTCTGAAAGTATAAAAATGTGTGAAAATTGTGTTGTGTGGAGGACTTGGCGTCTTGTGTACCAGTAGAGTGTGTTCATGTGCGCCAAAAGTTGGGGTTTTATAGCCCCTGTTGTCAATGGAGCCTCCTATGGCTCAAAATACTTTAGGAATGTAATAGTGTTTCAAATTATGCGACGGAATAAAAATGAAAATTTGATTAACAGATAAAATTGTATAAAATGTGTATTAAAATTACAATTTTAATTAGAATAATTCTTAGCATTATCCAGTGATGGCTAAATTGGAAGGTACTTGAGCGATTACTGTGATAAATTGAATTTGAAAACACCATGATAATCTCCATGATGCATACTTTCATCAAGCAAAATTTTAGCTGCTAATGAGCAGTAGAAAGGTACTTTCTAGGCCTCTGAAATTGATATATTTTGAAGGAAGTAAGAAAGCTAAAAGGGAGAAGATTACTCTTAAAAGCTTTAATTTAAACATGAGCAAGCACTTTAATGAATATGAGATGACATATTTTTGTACAAGTTCAATAATCATTTAATTTACTTCAAACGCTAAAATCTCAAAAGAAGATTAATCTATAAAACTTAGTTTTAATCTTTTGTCAGGGATAGTTACAAGTTCAAAACAAAAGGATTGCAAACCAAAGCGTTTTCAAGTTTTGGGTATTTATTATAATTATTTTAAATAATATCAATAAATGAATGTATTTGCAATAGGATTACACTTATGGCCATTTTTATCAACTTCCTATTTGTATCAACCAATTTGTTCTAACCGACCAGGTTCATACAAATGGCACCAAAGTGTAACAAAAAAAATTACACAAAAAATACACTTTTGAATGATTTCTTAATATTTTAGTTTTTGTTAAACTTATTATTAATTTTAAGAGGAATTTATTACTTGGAGAAAATTTAACTTAACAGCTTTTTATATTCAATAAATAATCTAGATTAAATTGAATACAATCTAAAATTTATTCGAATCCATGTAGTTTACTTTACACCCATCAAATTTATTCAGTTTAAAGGCTGCACAGGTTTTTGTTCGAATTCTTTGAGTGGTTGTAATTCGTCCGCCGATAAGGTTTTGGTTCTACCAAATGTCAAATACAGCGAAAGTAACAGAACCTATTAAAACATGTATTTTATAGATGAGCATGCACATTTTAATTTATACCAATAAAAGGTCTGCTGCGAGGATAACAATCAATCCCTTTCTATAACCGACTTTCTCCAAAAGAAATCCTCCGAGTGATGGACCAATAAACGCCCTGACAACAATCAAATTAATATCATTCAATTAGTTTTGTTGATTTGTGTACTGACCCAACTGAAGAGGTAGTGAAAAACATTGCCGACACTAAACCATATGTAGATATGTCATCGGGAAAACCTCTAGTGTGGATAGAGTCATGTAATGATCCGATGAATGCGGTCACCAATTTTGCACCCATTCCTAAGCCAATGAACGCAAGCGATACGATTATAATCCAGAGTTCACTAAAATAAACACAATTCTAAATAAATTGTTTTCAATTAAGTCAGTTATTTACGGCTCTATTGGTATGAAATGAATCGGACCGATGAAAGTGAAGCCAATCAAACACAACACTGACCCAAACAAACAGAGCTTTTTTGGATCAAACTTTTTATACGAAAAATATATTATTTAGAAATCAATAAGTTGTCATCGATTTTACCCCTTTGTCACAAAGTTTGCCCCAAATAGGAGTAGTAACGGCATAAATAGCACCTGAGATGACAAAAATACAACCTACAACAATTGGTGACAAACTAGTAATAAAATATGCATTAGGTTTGCATCCATTGGTCAACGCATTACTTGAATTGTCTTAAGTGAGGCTCAAGAGTTGCGGCGTTGAAACCAATGAAGTTGAGTGAAGTGGCGATCGCTAAGCCGTTCAAAAGTATTCCGGTGTCCGATAAAAATGCCCACAAATTTCCTGACGTTAGTACTGAGTTTTGCGTTGTGTTCGGCATCAAAATCAATGTGAAAACAGCGCCCAAAAGCAGTAATACTCCTAATATTGCAAATGGAAGTATGAAACCTCCCAATTGATAGAAGACTCCTCCGAGTGTCGGCCCAAGAATTAAACCCAAACCAAATGCAGTTTCGAGTAATGCAAAAGTAGTGGCGATATTGTCGGGGAACTCTTTGGCCATGATCACATAGGAAGCTGTCATAAAGGCGGCCGCAGATAAGCCTTCAATTATTCTGATTATATAACACAATACTATGAAAGGTGTTCCAAAAGGAGCCCTGTCTAAGAATCCGAATAATATTGTGCTGAAACCGCATACAAATAGTCCGATTTCACAGAGAAAAATAGGGGACACCTTGGTAACCATTTTGCCAAACAGTGGAGATGTGATAGCAATCACTAATTCATATATTCCAAACACTAACCCATACTGTGTTGGGGTCGCCCCTAAAATATTAGTAATCAACTGAGAAATTTTTTCAATATATTTATATCGACAATACCTTTAGACTCAGCCTCTTTTGGAAAGAATGGGCCTTGAAGGCTGACACATGCAGCCACCCAAAAGTTACCATAAGTTAACAATAATAGAATTAAACGCCGTTTTCCATAAAAAGGTGTATCCGTCAAGTTTTGGTTGCTAGATGATTCTTTAATTGAGTCCACTCTACTCACAGTTTGTGGTAAAGAAAAGTCTGTCGGCAGTAAAGTGTTGTATAATTTGCTTTCTTTGTTAACATTTTGGGAGTTCATCGGTTCTTCACTTTTATCATCGATTCAATCCCTGAATAAGTGGTTCACTCATTAGTTTTGAATAAAATCTCTTCTTTTAATTATGTGTTGTAATCACTTTAAAGTCTCTATTTTGGCAAAATCCCCTGATAACTTATTTTGACTAAAATTTCGCGGAATCTAGATGAATTTGATCTTTTCATAAAATTAAACTAATTGAACTATAATTAAATTGGATCTAATGCTAATTTAGCGACAAAATTGAGACTGGTCAGCCATTTTACCAACTAATGATCTCCTTGAAGAAATATTTTGTGAAAAACAATTTCTCTTACCCCTGAGAATGATGAGCTTGGCTAGTTGCCCTGTCTATTTAATTTCTGAATCTCATATTTATTCATCAATTTTTATTTAAAAATATATATATATAACATTATATCCCTTCAAAACAATTTTATTCCTAGTTTTTATAGATAATTCAAAGAATCCTACAAGTTTTAAGAGATTTCAATTTCTTTCATAAGAAACAAATATGCCGGGTCTTACTTTATCTACTCTGGTCGCCTCCTCTTCACTCTACACACTCTTAATGATAATATAACACAAATATAAGCTTATATTAGATGTAAATTATTTGAGTAATTAACACAATTGACAATAAGATAACTTCAATAGTTTTTAAAAGTAGAGCATCCTTCTGGCAAGGGAAATTGTCGAGGTGACTAAAATGCTGTTACTCAAATTTAACTAGCGGATTCCGAATCCTGTCATACAAATAAAAGTTAACAATAATATAAGTTTTGCAAAACTTTTCTTAAATGTAATAAACTGTTGAAAATATATTATTAATACATTTGCGAGAATCAATTTCAATAACTTAATGGGGACTGTTATATTGCTATAGTTCACCATGGTATATGTTAGAACCATGTTATTATTTTTCATATAGGTACAGACTAACTATTTTTTTTGATTACCTTTCGTTCTTCATGAGATGACTTTTGAATAAAGAAACTTTTATTTAATTTCTATATCATTAGGAAATGATAAATGGGCTTTCAAATATACCATGTTAACAATATAGCAAATCTTGTGCTAGATTCCCATCAATTTATTGAAATCCATTGGACAAGTAATATATTGAAAATTTGGTTTAGGACAAATACAAAACTATAATTAAACAACCTATTCCTTTAAAACTTCTTGATGACCAAGATGAATTTCCAACAAAGTTTTGTAGCAGTGTTTAAGTCAAAGAACAATTATAATGTGGAAAATATTGACTTAAGAGATAAAAATCGATAAACTGCTAAAACTTTTTGTCAAAACATGTTTTTAAAAGAAACTTTTGACTGACCTTCAAACCACTAAGAAAATTCCACAATGGGGGTTTTTATTATTGAGTCAAATTCATTTTATTAAAAGTTAATTAAGTTAAGTAAAAACATATGTTTTAAAATGAAAAGCATTTTATTTATTTTGGTTTTAGTTCTCATCGTTTCGTCAAAAAGAGAAGAGAAGCGGAAACGGAGGAGAACCACAACAGAAAGTTGGTGGGACTCCACTGACTGGATGAAGAATACGAGGCGGAAGATAAGAACCACAGCTATCACAGTGCGGCCGGGTTTCAAGGACGTCATTAAAGGCGTTGGGGGAGTCGTGAAGGGGGTGGCGAAGGGCGTGGCGATGGCGCCTGGCATCGCCTGGTCAGTTGCCAAGACGAGCGTCGAAATTCTTTGGTCAGTTGTTTGGATTCTTTTCGCCTCTGAGGGGAAGAGGGATCAGATTGCTTACAATAAAACTGAGAAAATTATGAAAGACTTGGGACTACCGATGAGGAGTAATCAGAAGAAACTGAAAGTGAAGTCGTTCTCTATAGAGACCAGAGATTATATCATTGAATACCCGCAATATGAAGAGCGGTCTGACTCTGGAGAGTCTGGCGATACCTCTGCTGACAGAACTGTTGACGATTTCTAAAATTTGGAGTACTTTTAGTTTTTGATAACAAATACTTGAAATCAAGGTTTGAAACGCAAAATGTTGTTCTCTCTGCTCTTATTTGCTCTTCTGGTCCGATCAAACGCCTGTCCCGAAGGCCAGTCCGCGAGTTGTCATCAGCTCTACGCCGAAGACGTGGCCTACATCTCGCACGTGGTCGCCGACCAGAAGACGCGAATGTTGTGCTGTGCGAAGCGCGCTCTGCGACTCTGTTTGGCTAAATGGTCGGGTTGTGGTCAGAACACGACCGCAGACGACATTCTCTGTGACGAGAAGACGGACATATCGTGCGAATCGACTGAAAAAACTTGGTATTTGGCCTCTGCGGGTGTCGTCGCTTTAGTCGTCGCTATTTTGCTCTTCGTTTGGTTTGTCATCAGAACCGATAAGAAAGAAGTCGAGCGGAGACCAGAAGTGGCGCCACTCAGAAGGTCGAAGTCCTTTTTCCTGTAATCCAATCAATAAAACATGTTTTTAATGCAAAAGTCGTTTGAAAAGCGTTTGTTTGACAAAAATTGTCTCAAAGTCAACGAAATGTATCTTCCAGTGGTTGTGCGAAATCCGGAATACCCAACATAAACCAATTTGGATTCAGCTTGCGAAAATATTAATAAGCATGCAAGTTTGAAAAAAGTTTTTTCTTCTTATAAGTCTCTCTTGTCTTTTCTTGCTGATTTGAAAATTGATTTTAAAACCTCTTCAACAATGAATTTTTAAAATTTTTGAGTGGGTGAGATGGAGGGGTGGTTTCGCGCACCAAACTATTCTTTCGATGTAGTGAAAAAAGGTTGTTCCCTGATCTTCTGAGGATTTGGGCATATTCTTGGGTGAATTGAGAGAAACAAATAACTTTTGGCTATAGTTGTAGTGACTATTAATTTGATCCAAAGCTTGTTTAAAATTATAAATGAATAAAAAAATTATTTTATTTTTCACTACATCGATAGAATGGAGTATATAAAGGGTGTTTTTTTTTAAATCGGACTGATTTTGTTTTGGGTTCGCAGTGTTCGCATTAAATACGTGCAAAGATTAAGATAAGGGTCAGTGCACGTGCAGATAAGGGGGACTTCTAATTGATGGCCGTATTCTATAGTAGGCCCAAAATTTTTGGTCCCTTTTATATTGTTTTAGTCCGATTTAAAAAAAAACACTCTGTAGTTTTATGCGTATTCCCCTAACCACCTACAACCCCCTTCCCTGGGGTAACGCACAAAACTATATACTACATTCCATAAATGTAGTGAAAAATAAACAAGCAGTTTAAAATTTTAGTTCAAAATATTTTATTATACATTCAGAATATTGTACAGGATAATTTATGGATAATTAAGAAATTCTTTCACAACCAATCAGACACTTAATCAATGGGAGGCCTGTTTTGAGTAGTGAGTTGATATCCAAATTGAACCATCTCAATCCATTCATTTTCTTCTTCCCTCTTTAGAGTTGGTTTACGGACTGTTTTGAACTTTATATTAATTATAATAAATAACAGAATAAATGCAAAGACTGTCATAACTATAGCCACCAGCAAAGTAAATACAAACAATCTAGATGAAACAAGAGTAAAATTATAATTTGCAAATGACTTATAAGGGATTTACAGTCATTTACCACTAAGAATAACAAGACTGTGGACAATCAAACATCTATATATTAAACATGTTCACCATGCAAATTTTCAGCGACATATGAGCATAAGACGGGTAGTTTCTGGGTACTTA
>JAQGCS010001727.1:0-12557 GCA_034702105.1 Fuscozetes fuscipes | reverse complement strand
AACAACTGGGAAAATGTGACAACAGGGAGAGATTTTTAACATTAGTGCTATGGGTGTTCCGCCAAATATGGTAAAAGCTATACACAACATAGAAATATAACAACACAGAGATTCACAACAAAGAGGTTAGACTGTATGTAAATTCAATCGACTGAAATGAAATTGTGTTCGGGAGATATCAATAGATTTTGTGAATCACTTTTACGAATATCTGCCAACAGTTCAGAACTTATGCTATAGTTTTCAAAACGGATTGTTTGCAGTCTTTTACACTCTTTTAGTATCGAAACAATTGCCTCACATTCAGAGAAGAGACTAATCTCTGTCTTAATGTTTGATCTAATGGTCAAATATTTCAATTTCTTGAGTTTAGAAATCATTTTCAAATGAAAATCAGTCGATTCGTGGCTTAAATTCAACTCTAAATGAGTCAAATGCGGAACAATAGCATTGATGTCCCAAAAGAAGCCTTCGGTAGGAATAAAGTTAGTCTTCAAATGAGTTAATGATTCACAGAATTGGAGTGAATTCATATCAAGCAAACAATCGGTTTTAAATTCCGTACAAAAAGTGAATTCTTTTAAATTATTAAAATTCTTGAAACAATTGGAATCGATATTTAAGTTAACATGTACACTTTGGAAACAAACCTTAAGACTTTGTAATTGTCGACAGTTTATGGCAAACAATTCAATAAGTTGTGACAAATGCTCAGAACATTTTGAAAATTTTGACATTTCAAATTTCAGTTCTAGTACTTTAAGAGATCTATATTCAGACCATTTGCGGGAAATTTGAAATTCTTTGAGAACAGCACTCGTTGTGATCGACAAATGTGTTAACTGGTGTTTGAATTGTTCGCTAAATAAATCGATATTTGCATAATTGGGTAGATTTGCCGAGAGTTTGGTCACTTTGTGGACATTGTATGCAGACTTCTGTAACTCATGCAGTGAAATGTCTGTCCAAACCCTTATTGTCTTCAGGTTTGGACAAAATTCACAAATTGCTGATCGAGGAAAAGATGGAATTTCAAAGCTCTCTAACTGTGGACCAAACTTAACGAGGAATGCCATCACATCATGGTTATAAATGTCTATATAAAAATCAGTTTTTAAAACAAAACTTCTCAAACAAACAAAACTTTTCAAATGACGACAATTATCTACAATTGTTTGCAACACTTCTTCGATATTATTAACGCAATATTCGTTGCATTCAATAGTGATTTGATTGATATTTGAGGCCTTTTTGAGGACAATCGCCAGTCGTTTGCAATCGATGTCAATTAAATTCCGACGGAAAAGGTCGACATTTAATATATCGTTTTCTTCAACATTCACTTTTCGCTCCCACTTCTTGTCGATCATCAGATTGTAGTGGTTTTTAACGATAGTCCTCTGGAACTGCTTTGAGACACATTGGAGTTTGAGTTTGTCTTCAAGCGGTAAAAATTGTAACAAAACTTCTGCCAAATCGTCGCAAACTCTGTCATCAAATGAGTCTTTGATTTTTGATTGAATTTCTTGTCTCTTATTGTCTGACATTTTGTCAAATCTTTAATTCATATAAAATTTTAATACAAATAATAATCAAATTCTGTGTTATTTACAAAACACATGTTTTGTTAGTTTTCATTCATTGAACGACGCTTTTGTTTGAAATCATTAGACGGCAGTATCTGTTAATAGATTTTAGTACTTTTAAATACTAATTTTGATTATATTCAAAGGAAAGCCCATAAGAAATAGTGCCATATATTTAAATATTGTTCTAACGTTTGAATAAAACTATAAAACCGTAAATATTTTGATGTTTTACAAAACTAAGTGTTATTTGAAAACAAGTTCAATTAATTAATGGCTTATTTAATCACAAATTAGTGACGAAATGTCGCGAAATACTATTGAAATACCACTTAAGGAGTCGGCAGATGAGGTCATTGAACTCGATTTGGACGAACTGCCAGAATGTCGAGAGGTTTTGCAGATCTTGCAGTCAGAGTCAGCGCCGCTCAATGTCTGGATTCAATTGGGTATTATCTTCTGCTTTAAGCTACAAATTATCTCCATTTCTAACCATTAATGTATTCCTCCGAAGCGCTGGCGTATTATAAGCAGAACAAAGAAGCAGATTTCGTGCAACTGTTGGACAGGTCGCGAACCGACGCATCCCTTCAGTACTCGGACTATGAAAGGGATCAGATGCAGGCGTTGGACACTTTGGCCGCTTATTATGTCACAAAAGCAAACAAAGAGAAGAACAGAGACAAGAAGAGGGATCTGTTCGCACAGGCCACTGTCCTCTACACAGCAGCTGACAAAATCATTATGTATGAGCCCAACCATTTGGTGGGAAGGGCTCACTTCTGTCTGTCTGAGCCCGACAAGATGGACCAGGCTGACGCGCAGTTCAATTTCGTACTGAATCAAGCACCAAATAATATTCAATCGCTTTTGGGTCTGTCCTTTCATTTGTTATTCCTTTTGAATCCTTGGTCTTATTGTATGGGTATTCCTCTCAATAGGAAAGGCGTGCATTAACTTCAATAAGAAGGAACCGAAGAACGCGTTGGCCTTTTATAAGAAAGCGCTGCGAATAAACCCCAACTGTCCGGCAAACATAAGGCTAGGAATGGGTCACTGTTTCTACAAAATGAATAAACCGGAAAAAGCAAAGCTCGCCTTCGAGAGAGCCTTACAACTGGACCCGCAATGTGTCGGAGCATTGGTTGGGCTGTCAATATTGGAACTGAATCAGAAATCACCCGAATCGATCAGACGTGGAGTTCAGATGCTTTCCAAAGCCTATACTATAGATCCGACACATCCTATGGTTTTGAATCATTTGGCGAATCACTTCTTCTTTAAGAAAGACTACCAAAAAGTACAGCATTTGGCGCTTCACGCCTTCCATAACACAGAGAATGAGTCGATGAGAGCCGAGAGCTGTTACCAATTGGCCCGAAGTTTCCACATTCAGGAAGACTTCGATCAGGTCTCACATTTCACAGAAATTATATCGAAATCATCCAATTAATTCAAATTTTCAAATTACAGGCCTTCCAGTACTACTACCAGGCCACACAGTTTGCTTCCGCCTCCTTTGTGCTGCCCCATTATGGCTTAGGCCAGATGTACATCCATAGAGGGGATGTCGACAACGCCGCCCAGTGTTTCGAAAAAGTTCTTAAATCGCATCCAAATAATTACGAGACAATGAAAATATTAGGCTCTCTCTACGCCCAGTCCCCAAATCAAACCAAACGAGACAACGCCAAACAGTTTCTGAAGAAAGTCACTGAACAGCACCCGGAAGACATAGAAGCCTGGATAGAGTTGGCACAGATTCTCGAGCAGTCAGATCTTCAGGGTTTGTCTCAATTCTTATTCAAAGGTCATATCTGTCATATTTACTGAATTATATGACTAACTCTTAGGAGCGCTCAACGGTTACGGAACTTCTATTAAAATATTCAAAGAGATTAATACCGAAATTCCGGCCGAAATCTATAATAATGTGGCCGCACTTTATTTCCGTTTGGGAAACCTCAAGGAGGCCACAAATAACTACACACTGGCACTGAATCGATGCCAGGAGGAGATGCAGCACTCGGAAGAACACTACTTTAAGTCGATTTCTGTGACAATAAACTACAATTTGGCCCGACTTCATGAGGCCAACCATAACTACAATAAGGCGGAGATTATTTATAAGAACATACTTCGAGAACATCCCAATTATGTCGACTGCTATCTCAGACTCGGGTGTATGGCCAGGGATTTGGGACAGATTTATGAGGCCAGCGATTGGTTCAAAGAAGCCCTTCAGGTAGAGAAAGACCACCCTGATGCATGGTCTCTCATAGGAAACCTACATTTGGCCAAACAAGAGTGGGGACCGGGACAGAAGAAGTTCGAACGTATTCTGGCACAGGAGGTCACCTCTTCAGACACATATTCTATAGTGGCTTTGGGCAACGTATGGCTTCAGACATTACACCAGCCCTCAAAGGAGAAGGACAAGGAAAGACGACATCAGGACAGAGCCATACAGATGTACAGACAAGTTCTCAAAATCGATCCTAAGAACATTTGGGCGGCTAATGGTATCGGAGCTGTTTTGGCGCACAAGGGTTTGTCCTATTAATTAATTTATTTGATTATAACATTCGAATGAAACAAAATGTAATCATTTTTCTGATTTAAACAAAAAGGTTATATAAGTGAAGCGCGGGATGTCTTTTCCCAGGTGCGGGAGTCGACGGCCGACTTCGCGGACGTGTGGATAAACATCGCTCACATTTACGTAGAGCTCAAGCAATACGTAAACGCCATTCAGATGTATGAGAACTGTTTGCGTCGGTTCAACTCTCACACCAACACAGATATACTGTTGTATATGGCGAGGGCTTACTTCAAATGGGGAAAACTCAGACAATGTAAGAGTGTGTTACTGAGGGCCCGACACGTCAATCCACATGACACGGTTCTGCTCTTCAATCTGGCGCTCGTACTCCAAAGGCTGGCCGCAAGTGTTTTGGAAGACTCAAAGAGTTCGCTTCGAACAGTGCTGTCGGCTGTCCATGAGTTGGGTTTAGCGCACAAATACTTCGGTTTTCTTAAGAAGACGGGCGACAAAATGAAATTTGACTTACAGTTGGCTGAACTCGAAGAGAGACAGTGCGCCGACTTATTAGCACAGGCTCAGTATCATGTGGTCAGAGCCCGTCGTATGGATGAAGAGGAGCAGGAGATTAGACGTAAACAGGAGGAAGAGAGGGAGGCTTTGCGTCAGAAAGTATTAGGGGAACAGCGGGCTAAAGAAGAGGAACGCCTTAAACAAGAACAGGAGCTCATTATGAAGCGCCAACAGTTTGTCGAACAGTCGAAGAGTAAGCTCATGTTTCAAGAGATCAGTGAAGACAAACCCAAGTCAAAGAAGAGGAGGTATGTCGACGACGACGGGTTCGTTAACGATAGTTCTTCTGATGGAGAAAACGATAATAGGATCAGACGTCCACTCAATGAAGGCGAAGGCGGGGCTGAACGCAAGCGTAAGCGCAGGAGAAGAGTTTCCCGATCGGAGTCGGGATCTGATGAAGAGAGCAAGAAAAGAAGAGAAGAGCGCAGACAACAGCGACACGAGGAGAGGCGCGCCCGCAAAGAGAAGCAACGCAAAGGAAAGGAAAACAAAGGAAGGCTTCACATCCATCAAACAGAAGATAAGGTCAAACAAAAGTCGGGAAAATTCAAATCCAAGGAATATATCGATAGTTCCAGTTCTTCCTCGGATGACGAAGATATGCCCAAAGAGCCCAAACTCATCATCAATGATGATAACAGTGACGACGGCGCCGGTCAGACATTCATTTGATATATTCAAATAAAAGGTCATTCAACTATTTTTTACTCTGAATAGGTCCGAGTCAGGAAAGGCCTAAATCTTCGGCCTCTTCCAAGTCTTCAAAGAAATCTTCATCTGATGTCTCTGACAGCGATTCCGAAAGAGAGCGCAAAAAAGAAATCAAATCAAAGGCGAAATCGTCTGATTCTGACGATTCCTCCGGTTCTGAAATCGGAGCATCAAAAAGAAAAAATCTCAAGAAATTCGACAAAAAACGGTTTTTGGCCGACGATAATGAAGAGGAAGAAGAAGAGGGTATTTCTCATACTTTACCTTCAATTCTATTTTGATTGAACTTATTGTTCACTTGTTTTACAGAGAAATCAGGCGAAGAGAAGAGAAGTTCTTCAGATAATAGTGATTCAGATTCTGAATCAAAGGCAAAGTCGAAAAGGGCTCGAATTGAGTCCGACTCTGAGGTCGAGAGAAGTCCGGCGCCCTCTAAGAAGTCTTCAGACAATGAAGAAGACGACAAAATCAAAAGCCCAAACCAAGATCAGATTGAGGAATCAAAGTGAAGAATTGTCGTATTTTTCACACAAATTGATGTAATACTAAGTTTTAATGAAAATTTGATTAAATTGATTGAAAAATGTAATAAAAAGTGGTTTTTCACACAAATATAAACAATTAATATCTCTTTCGCTAAGAATTTGTGTCAAAACAAACCGATTATTATCTCGAAATCCAAATCTTTATCTTCGAATGAAAATCAAATTAAAAGTTGTCATAATTGCCATCTTGACACTTTTGAAAAGACAATACAATAGTACAAATTTATTAATCAGCTGGTAAATACACTACAATCTAATGTACTTGTCTATTTCTCATTTGAAATGTGAGAAAAAATTGATATAAAAATGTAAATAAACTCAAATATCTTTTAATGCATAAAAAATGTAAAAAAGGGTTCACTTGTGTTCATACAAAGTCTTATGAATCTTCAGCTGAGATGTGGTTACAAACACTTCTTTGCATCGAATGCACTCAAATGTCTTCTTATTGTTCGGATGAAAGTATTCTTTGTGTTTGTCTAACACTTTCTGGCGGTTGAAGTAACGGACGGGTTGGCAGTCGTTACACATCAATAGCTTTGGTCCCAATTTTTCTGAAGGCTTACAATTTTCTCCACTGATAACCGACTTCTTAAACAAGTCGTCCACTTCTTCTTCACTCGACTCTCCGCTAAAATAGCAGGTCTTGACTGTCATCCGGGACACACAATTCGATGAACTCATCCCTAAAATAATTTATATAAATAATTGATTCAATCAATTGAAAAATAAGTAAACAACTCTTCAGTTTTCATCTGTTTCTCACGTGTTTTGATTGTCTACAAAGATAACAAGGATACTCTCAAATCTGGTTATAAACTCCTCTTTATAATCGTTACCTGCTTATACTTTCTTAATTGTTGGTCACTCTTATTGAAAATAATGTTAACGTAACTCAGTTTTAATCCCAATTTGCTATAATGCCTGAACTTCTCTGAACAAAGCAGAGGGTTATATCCAGGTTTGATTGTATATAAGCCTATATTAAATTGTTAACATGTGCTGACCATAACTATAACCATAACTATTGCTGAGAGATGGCGTAACACAACTCTAAACTTTTATTTGTAGAAAATAATAATATATTTTAGAAACTTATAATTTACATAAGAATTTCTTTAATCTTAATTAATTTGATTGATTGCACAAGAGTATGTGTAGCATCTAGGCTATTGACTAATTTTTCTAAACTATTGGTTGAGTTGAAAAAATCAAACCAAGATCAAATTGAAGTGACGAATTGTGGTATTTTTCTCACAAATTGATGTAATATTAAGTTTTTAATCAATTTTTGATTAAATTGATTACAAAATGTAATAAAAAAAAGTTGTTTTTCACACAAATATAAACAGAATTAATATCTCTTTCGCTAAGAATTTGTGTCCAAACAAACCGATTATTATCTCGAAATCCAAATCCAATTCTTTATCTTCGAGTGAAAATCAAATTAAAAGTTCTCATAATTCCCATAATTCATATCAAATTACATTTAAAATCAACGAAAAGACATTTCTTATGAGAATAGTTAAGAATCAGATAAACAAAACGGCAGAAAAAAATTGCAAAACATTTCCGATTAAAAAAATGTATTTCATTTCAAAATTGATTTATTCAAACACTTAATAGAAATCCGAAAATAAGATTTCAATTCTGGGAATTGTATTCAATGAATCAGATCTGAAGAATAAATAAATAAAAATAATTTTCGAATAAATTTTTATGAATAACTTCTTTCCTCTATTTTTTCTCTTCCTTTTAGAATCTGTTTTCACTATTTTTATTGAATTGCAATTCATTTAAAACATTAAGAATTTTGTCATAAATAATATGAGGCCTTATATTTATCAGGATGTGCAAGAGCGGCCAAGTTAAAATACATAACTCTACACTTAAAAGAATACTCTCTCAGTAAATCATTTTATAATTTATTTTAAGCTAGACCACTTAAAATAAATAAAGATTATGTATGAGGACATTGTTAACTACTATTTAAGGACCTTGCTCATCCTATGCCATCGACAACTATAGGACGAGTAAAACCATATTCAGAATATAGTATTTCTTCTCATAAAACATATAAATTTAGATGTTTATCTCAAACCATATCCGTCCCAAACGATCGCATTTCTAAATCATTTCACTTTAAAATACACTTTCAAATTGCTTTCTCCGATTAACAAATAACATTTAGTTTAACTAGGCAAATTTATCAACAATCAAATTAAAAACATTCAATTATAGAAATTTGTATTCAACCACTTTTGCCTTGATAAACTATTCAATGGTGAAATGATCAATCAAATCTTATTCAAAAACAATTCACACAATTAGACTATCAGTTCCTGTTTCCACACAATCAAAGCGTTAATACATTGATTATTTAGTGTTACCCCCAGTGGTGGCCCCCATTTTAATTATATAATGATTTCCTGTTATTCTCCTCAAAATGAAATCTCAATTCCCATCATATGTTCAGAAAATATTGACTCAAACAACAAAAAAATGTCTAAATCTATGTCGAAGTGCTTTTCAAGTTTGAAATTTCACAAAAAAAACTCCAATATTTGCACTAAAATTGTTTGTATTAAGGGATAGGTATTTGTTGAACATAGATGTGGAGGCCGTCCATACAAAAGACCAGGACTTTCTAAAACAGTTTTAGGGCTTAAAACTAAAACAAAAGCGAAAGTATTTGCCAACGAAATTGAAACCTAATTTTTGCTAACTCTGGCCTTGAAATGCATTTTCCTGTTTCGGCAAAACATTTATTTTTAATGAATGTCTTCGGGGATCAAAAAATCAAAACTAAGAAAAGCAGAACTTTCTTTGAGAGCGTCTTCTCACTGCTCTTTCACTCCGTTCTAATCCCATAAAAAGATTTAATGCTTTTCTCTCTGCAATTGATTGGTTAGCAAATGGAAAGATAGGTCTGTGAGTCAGTCCTAACAAACCTTACTTAACGAGTAGCCATAAAATTTCAAATAAAATATCATTTGCTTGTTTCAAATGTAGAAAAAAACAGAAATGTATTTCGTATCTCAGCTCTCTCTCTCTCTCTCTCTCTCTCTCTCTCTCTCTCTCTCTCTCTCTCTCTCGCTCGCTCTCGCCTTTCTGATATACCGGTGCCTAAAATGTGCAGAATGTTTTCCCAAATGTATGCTTCCTTTTTTGCCAGTAATCACATGTTTGACCCAATTTTATACCATAAGAGGAGAGGAGTTATGGGGGTATAAAAGGGGTTGAAAGGTAGGGGTCGACAACAGATACGGGAAGGGCAATTTGTGCATTAAATCGTGGGGAAAGTGATCCCCACTACCTCTGCAGTAGTATTTCAAGGACACAGGGGTTAGGGCACAGCATCACAAACCATAAGGTCTTACAAAAGCCTATTCGAAGCTCAAGAATTATGCCGTTTTCGCACTCAGTTCTATCGATTATATAAATAAATATGTGGTGAGTGATGAGAAGAGAGGGGAGACTATGGATCGAACGGTGCCATTGAGTGACACACTGAGAGGGAGAGTAGGGAAATATTGAAGAGATACAAAACTTTCCGGTATAGGAACCAAGAATCACCACTTCCGCAATACTGCGTTAGGGCTCACAACAAACAGACATCTTTGCAATAGAAATAAAAAATGTATTTCTTTTGACAATTTTTTTGCCGAATATTTTATATAATCTCATAGAGTTGTTGGTAATAAACTGTGAGCCCCTGTGGGCCCCACCACTCCATTATTGACTCTAAAGACGCTTTTTATACCCAAGAAATGGGGAAACGTTTTCTTTGTATTAAAAAATATGTCTAAACTCCTCTTATATTCCTTTCCTCTACTTATAGACCACTACTCCTACTATTTCACAGCCAAACAATATTTCTCTGAAGTATTTTCTTTTGTATTTTTCATCTAAACTGCAAAACCTGTGAACTTCTTGAGGAACTCTGCCTTTCACTGATTAAAAGCTATTTATTCTGAGCTTTTCTTTATTTATTGTCAAATATTCCAAAAAAGGTTACCAAGTTTAGCTAAAAAAAGGATACTAATATTTGAATTTTCGATTTAAAACACACTTAACATGTTTATTCTGGTTTAATTCACTTGATAGGTTGTTGAATTAGTACTATTTATTTTGCAAAATACTTCAAAAACATGTTTTCAATACTCACATAATTTAAAAATACTAGTCAAATATTTAACATTTGCCATGTTTTTAAAACGTGAATTGTAACATAGTTGAAAATCAATTGTCAACAAGGAAAACATTTCAAAATAATTATATTTTAGATATACATTTTAGAATCATGTTTGTTTTTTGATTTACCTAATTTAAAGATTTATTTAATTATTTGTTTGAACAAGGACTACCACTATTCAAATATTACTGACCGGAGCTTCTTCATTTTAACCTAGTTTATTCAAAGAGGAGTAAGACAATTCAACTAAAATAGCTTTTAAATATATTTGTGTATAATTTAGTAGAATATGTTTCACTCAGGATATTTTTTAATACTTTTCAAGTACATTTTGAGCCAGGATATGAGGTGATGATAATTTTGTGAATAGAATGCACTTGAACATTCCTTCCTCCATAGAATTGCTGTCCATAAATTTGGAGAACTATTGATACCCGCAATAAAAGATTGGGAATCGCTCTGAAAGAGGAAAACTATAATAAAAAGTTAGAGCCATAAGAGATGTTTAATATTCCGAATAAATCAAAGCCTAAGGTATTGACCGTTATTTCCGTAATACTGAAGACATTTCTTCTGCCGAATGCCAGCAAAAGAAGGAATACATTTTATGTCTGATCGGAACCAAACTGAGAGAATAGACTCTTGTATTGCATTGAATGGAAGGGCGTATCTGTGCTCTTATGCGATGCCATGACATAAAAGTCACATAATTTGCAAATACATTATCTCTTTCGGTCAAATCCATAAAATATTTAATGAAATTTATTGTAAAGAAGACAGAAGAACAAGAATAAGGGAATCCAGTGCTGAGAGGGACCATAAGAAACGAGAAGTGGATGTGCAGAATGTGGTCGACATTGAGAGGGAGAGGGAAGTCGAACATAATGCAAGCGTTGAGTTAAAAAGTGCAAACTCTGAGCCAACTTTACTGCCAGTGGTATTATTTTCACTATTATTTATGACCAGTTCCTGTTTCGCTCATATCTCGCTAACAAATCTCTCTCTCTCTCTCTCTCTCTCTCTTTCTAGGTAGATTTAGAAAATACTAGAAAAATGACACTTTTAATTATAATAAACATAGTGTAGTAAAATAAACAAATTAATTGACCCAAAATATTTCGTGAACATTAAAAAAATAAACTGGAATATTAGTCCAAATGATCTCGTTTATAGTAATATTCATATTTAATGTTAGATTATTTACCATTTTGTTGAAGTGTTTTTAAAATAAGAGGCAAAATAATGGTGGATCATCATGCAAATAAATTTCAAAATTCTTTATCTGATTTTTTTTCTTACTCTTTAAATAATGGGTATATTTATGGGAAAAGCAATAAATTGATTGAATTTAATGGAAAGCGAAAGTAATTGAATTTATTTAATACACAAAAGGTTTTTGTGTAAATATAATGTATTTTCGGTTATATTTTTTGTTGCCTTCAATCCATAAATAAAACTGCAGTCAAATTAAGTCCACAAATGAACACAATTTTCTGTACGAAATGTTTGACTAATATTTTTAATAATGAAATTCAAAATTCAGACGTAAAACATAAAAAGAAGTAAAATAAATATAGCACTAAATTATTAAGCATACATTCAAATCAGAGATGGGCAGAGCCATGCTTCATTCATTGTTCAACTGTTTAATTAAATATTTATCATTTATTTTGATTCTCAATTATAACATGAATATTCTAACTCAAATGAAACATTGTTGTTTCCATGATAACATAATAACAGGGATGCGGAGACTGGTCGACCTCAGGGGGTATTTTCCAGCCTCACCGGGGGGAAAATCACAGCACTCCCCTGTGAGCTTTTTTCTAAATTTCCAAAATTTCGAGGGGGAGGGGGTAGCGGGAGAAAAATTCTCCCCAAATTTTGCCACCTCGCTTCGCTCGGCAAGAAACTTACAGCCCCCCTGTGAATTTTTTCTGAGTCTCCAAAATTTAGACAAAAACTCCTAAGATTCGCTAAAAAACATAAGATATTTACCGCCTCCTTGCTGCCTCCCTTCGCTTGGCGAAAACTTCGCGTTGCCTCGCTCGACGGGGGGGGGTCCTATTTACCTCAAATCTAGGGGGGTCTCCTCGAGCTTAAAAACCAGGGGGTATTGGGCTATACCCCCTCTTCGCATCCCTGATAATAAATTCTATTATACAATTTATTCGCATATTATTAATGATTTTGAGCATCTCTGAGAAAATTCAGACTAAATTACCTTAAATTGATTTCTAAAATATCGAAAATTGAGTGTATTCGGACCAGAATTGTTTCATTTGAATAAAATGATAACATTATCTAGCTCAATTCAGTAATAAATATACACTCTGTTTTAATTGCTTAGACGCACCTAGTTAATTTCAAATAAAACTTAAGCCATTCAAGGTAGAGTCATA
>JAQGCS010001726.1:0-12559 GCA_034702105.1 Fuscozetes fuscipes | reverse complement strand
CCGACGAGCGAAGCGAGGCGGCAAATTTTTTCGGTTTTTTTTTGGCGGCAAATTCAAACCCCCCCCCCCTAGACCCCACCCCCCTAGAAAAATTTTGAAAAACACCTATCCTAGACCCCCCTAGAGTCAAAAAGCTTGGCCATCCCTGGTTTTGTTATGTATTGCCGTCGGATATAATAGATATTGTCTGAGAGCGGCATATATTGCACTCAATTGTCGAGTAATTCAATTTGTTTTATGTATGGATAGGTATAACATCGCGTTCTTGTTGTTGACATATATCGTTCCGATGACTACTATGGCCATCGCTTACTCACTAATGGCTCGCGTCCTGTGGGGCTCACAAAGCATAGGGGAGGGAAACGCCAACTCATTCCAACAGCAGACCATAATCAGATCCAAACAAAAAGTGGTTCGAATGCTTATTTGCGGTCAGTTTTCGCTTTCAATGCAAATATAATTTGATTTGTTCACATTTTTTCTCATTTTATTCGCAGTCGTTTCAGTCTTTGGAATTTGTAAGAATCAAAATATTTAAAGTCAACAATAATGCAGTAAATGTATTAACTTAATTTAATTTTTGAATTTTCAGGCTGGCTGCCTTACCATGCTTATTTCCTAATAACCTATCAGTGGCCAGAGCTTATCATGCTGGAGTTCATCCAGCAAGTTTACTTAGGGATATACTGGTTGGCCATGGCTAATTCCATGTATTATTCAATATTACAATTACTAGTGCAAAGAGTGGACAGTTGTTTAAGCAAAGAGTATCACTTACAGTGTATCACAAATTTTCATTTGATTAATGTCATGACTCGAGTCAAGAGGTGTGACAAACATTTGTCAAATATATGGACCAGAATTAAGTGATTACTAACTCTTGTCTTATACACGACTTTCCACTCTTTTAAAAATATGATTCTCAACTAAATCTGATTTTATTCTTAAGGTTTGATCCGATTATCCTTTTGATTATGAATAAAAGGTTGGAATAAATAAATTATCATGCATGTGCATCATATTTGAATATTTAAGTCATTTGTGTGCAATAATCTGTCAAATTCTGTTTTCTTTACGTAAACATATATTTTTGGTATCAATTTATCAAAAGATGTGTAGAAATGCAACGAATGAGAAAATTCTCTTTACTTTAAATTCTTTGAATTTTTAGAATTTCAAAATTGATTCAAACATTTTATTTCTTTTGCCGACAGATTCCGTCGCTATTCATTCAAATACTTATCGTTTATTTGTGTCACAAACAGACAAATGAACTCTGAATTCGGAACGACTACAACAGCGAACAAACGGGTGATTTATACGCGCACTAAAGAAGTTGAGACACAGCTCTAACCACACATCTAATGATCACATCTTCGAAGACCATTCGAGACATTTGATATGATATCTACGAAATAAAATTATTACCAGGGATGCCCAAGGGGAGTTGCTCGCTGACCCCCCCCCCTCCCCATAGAGTTGAGAAATAGGCAAACCCCCATAGAGTTTTTCGAAAATTTAACATTACAGGTATATCCCTCACAGCGTAGCGTAGCAAGGCGACTCGTATTTTGGAAAAAAGCTCAAAAGCAATCTTTGTGTTTTTTGCCGAGCGAAGCGAGGGAACTTGTATTTGCATCTTTGTCTGGCGGCAAATTTTATCCCTCCCCCCCCCCGCCCTAGAAAATTTTGAAAACCCTCCTAAAGTCGAAAAGCTTGGGCATCCCAGGTTATTACCAACATAGCTTAATATATTACTTTCTTCATATTAGAATGATGTGGTTCCATTTTTTACGCCCATGAGTCACAACAAATAGATTTCTCATTTTAAAAATATATTGAATTTTTTTCCTGAACTTCAGTCCAAAAGTCTTTTATAGCTATACTCTAATAAATTTAATGTTTGACATAACATAAAGAATTTGAAAATAACTAGTTATTCTTTATCGATCAGAAGAGGTGTACATCTAAAGCAAGCAATAAAATGGGCCACAAGAATCGAAAAAGGGAGGAGGTTAAAGCTAATGATTTATGGTTATTTGCAAGATGCTTTCATGAACTGTAACGTCTGCATTCAAACCCTCTATTACTCGTTTTTAAGCAAAATGCCTGATAAAACTCATGCTCTCTCTCTCTCTCTCTCTCTCTCTCTCTCTCTCTCTCTCTCTCTCTCTCTCTCTCTCCTTCCCTTCCTTTCTCCTAATAAGCTCACAGATTTAAATTCATCAAGCTATATTTGTGCCTTATAATAAATACAGTGCATAATAAGTACAGGTGCATGTAAAAGTACCTGCGCAAGAAAAATGACAAGAATTGAGATGAGTTTGAGGCCACTTGTTTGATCTAAAGTGTTTGGTCAATAGTATCCAGGGTATAGTACTTCAGTTATGAAACTAAAAGAGCATCGATTTTGTTGATTATATTAATCGATTTTTTAAAAATAATTCGATAGTTTTGAATGAGTTGTAAAAAATGTTTGTCGACGAAAATAATCCATCAAAAATGCATTACATATGACTGATATGAGTGCTTACAAAGCATTGATTATTAGTTTGATTTGAAACTGGAATCGATTACTCGAACGGCTCAACATTTGTCATCATTTTGTTTGACATCACATTTAAATGGAGAAAATGAATTAATAACTAATTTATTGTAACAAAATTCTAAACATTTTGTGAAATTCATACAAACTATTCGAGAAAAGTCGTGAAAATGTTAGGATTCTTAATATAAACACAAAACACAGTAAATGTTTGTTTGAATGATAGCATTGTTTTTGGTTTAAAGTTATGCTTCAAATGAATTATAAACACAATTATACGTCAAATACAACATTGAATTTGTGAAAATCATTCAATTATTTCAATTGAAATGATTTTTGAATTACATTTTTAATGTCAAATAACATCGAGTCATAAATAAGTGAACCAAACATAAGAAGAGGCAATTCTTTAAGTCATATCTTTCTGAAGCAAACATATAATTGCTTCTAAATATTGGTTCACTTTTCTTATTAATAGATTTAGAATATTATTACAGAATTTGTGATAATTGATGACAATTTGTGACAACTTTTATATATTAATGAAAACACGACTAATAATAATAATACCTAAAAATGAGATTCAGGTCTGATATTAATGCAAAACAGTATTCGTCTTAAAAAGATCTCAAACTTATATAACAAACTTTTGCGGAATATTTTGTTAAAATTTCGATATTAAAAGCCATTAATTGTCAAAATATAAGTTAAATACAGAGAACAACAACTATGAGACACTACGAGACCTCTAGCAGACTACTACCAAACCGAGCATTTGTGGTTTGGGTTCATTGGAGATCCGAGGGGACAGTTGAAAGTCTTTGCGAACTCAGGCAAGTTAGAAACGGGACCCACTACTCGAAACTGTGCCGGACTGTGTGACCCCACCTGAACCCTGAGCTTTAATACTTCGGGTCTGTATTTACCACACCAGACATTGGCTGCACTGATCCAAAAGAGTTGGTGAGGGGTATAGTTGAGTCCGGGCAGTGATTTTTCTGGACCGTTGTCTTTGACGTATTCCTGATATGCCTTCAAATTACATAAACAATAATTATTTAATCAATAAATTGAATAAAAGTCTATTCCATACTCTAAACGCCTCTTTAATGCCTCCATTATCGGCAATATTTTCTCCCTGAGTATTGACGCCATTTATCTGTTTAAATATAATCATAATTATTAATAATTTCCTTATAAGAACTCAATTGCAGTAAATAAAGTCATTTAATGTTAATTGAATTTTGTGTTAATTTGCATAAAAATAAAGACTACTTTGTATTAATTTTGTTATCGTTTTAACGGAATATTTATTTTAGTTTAGAAAAGCTCTTAAATGTTGTATTCATGAAATCGATTATCAAATAATTCTTTGACGCATTTTTTCAATAAGGAGTTCTAAAAGTTGCCTTTTTTGGCAAAACATTATCGAGTCTTTCAAAAGGCGTTCAAATTTGGTAGTTTGCATAAAATAACGATTCCTTTTAAAGAATCCATTAATCTATTCGTGCAATTTTCAATTATTAGAATAAATAACTTTAAAAATATTCGCATAATTTTAAACTTGATTTTCATATCAAGACTGATATAAAGTATTTCAGATATTGTACTCTATCATCAAGAATGATGACTTCCAAGGATATTCTATAGGTATCTTCAACAATTTTCAAAAGAAAATCAATTTTATTTCAATATTTTTTTTAATAATTATGGTATAAAAGTTTTTTTAAGTATCTGTCTAATTCTCTCCAAATTATCAAGTGTCTAAACACGGTGACAGATCAAAATATTGAATGATCCCTTGCACATCTACTGCCAGAGATGCCTCACATATGTAACAAACAGAATAATGAAAGTCAGAGAATATATTACTTAAATTATTAACGTTTCAAAAGATATAAACAATTTTAGAATAGTTTAAATTAGAAAAACGGAAAATTATAGGAATTTAATTAATTAGTACTTAAATTGATGGAAAGCTTTCAAAGAATAACTGCAATAAAGCGATTTTGTTTGAAATGTTTCCATTAAGAGAGTTAACACTCATTTATATTCAAATAAAAAAAATTGTTGCGAACCTGAAGACCATTTTCAGGAACAGTATAATTACCATACTGTTCAATTATACACTGAGCCCTGTCTTTGAAGTTTCTATCTGTGACAGAGTCCCACCAGTTTTTATTGTTTCCATCTTTGTCAAACTGACGCCCTATTATTCAAAAATCATAAAAATGAATTTGCTTTTGGTTAATTTAGGGCAGAGTTCACAAGTGATGGCTCACCCCTATCATCAAATCCATGAGTTATCTATAATGGAAGAAAAACAATGAATTTTGAACTAAATTTAGAAGAAGTGTAGAGGACCTACCTCATGTCCGATAACAAAACCAATTCCACCAAAATTTAAGTAACTTTGAAAACAATCGAAACATAAATTATTTTAAAGAATGGAAAAACTATAAGAAAAAAAGAGTTTTACTTTGGTTTGTCTTTACTGAAGAAAGAGCCTTGCAATATTCCCGCTGGGAATTCAATGCTGTTCTCCAATGCATTATAATAGGCGTTCACAACTGCAACAAATAATTTTGAAAGATATCGATCAGAATTTTCTTAAAAGTTTCTAAAAATATTAAAAGAATACAAATCGTGGACTAGTTTTCGCATTAAAGTTATTACTTCGAATGCATTCAACTCTTTTGATAAAAGCATCCGTGAATTAAGTCATGTAATAACTATTAGTTATCTCGATTAGACTCTCAAATATTTCACGGCTAAGGTTTGGCTCAAAACACTGCTTTCCATTAAAGAGATTAATTTGTTTGAGTAAAACAAATGAAAGCTAAAGTTGGAGAAGAGTTAATCAAATTTTCATAAAATAGTTATATCGAAGAACCGAATCAGAGATCAATTTTCACACTTTTGCGCTCATTTCCAAAAAAGAGAGAGAAATAATAAACGTGTAATACCTGCGGCTCTAGCATGTTTTCGCCAACTTTTTCCATCGCAAGAAAGAGAAACATAAATTAAATATGTTTTAAAAAAGAGGTCACAATTGAATACATACTCTCCCTTTAAGTTTGGTTTTCTCAGTTGATTAAAAGCATAGTCAGTAGACCAGTGCCGAAGGTTTTGCACATTTTTGAAGTAATCGTTGGGAAACAAATCCAACTATTTTTCCAAAATAACGATAGTTTTAAATTTAATTTTCAAATAATTGACAAAATTTTACATTTTTGTACAATTCAGCAATTTTTTCGTTGTCTAGCAACTCATCTGGGTATCCAATATATGGTCGGATGGCTTCCGCTTTGTCTTTGGCTAAAATTTGATTGAATTTGCTCATTTATTAAATTGAATCAGTGATAAGTAATTGAATAAAACAAACCTTTCTGTCGAGTCTCTTCATCCATCCACTCCACGTTATCTAAAATTTTGAGGAATTCCCTATGGATATAATTGACCATGTCTAACGCCTGTTACAACCAAAACATTGTGTTATTCGATGCAATTTATGTAAATATTCGAAATACTGACCACATGTTTGCTCTCTCCTCTAAAATTGTGTCTAATATAGAGTGAAGACAATGCGATACCTAAACTGCCGGTCAGTGATGACATACACTGTTCCCAACGTGGTTCTTCTCTTGCCTGACCCGTGATAACTGTATTGTACTCTTGTGCTAATTCCCTCCACTTTTTGCCCAGAGTTGCAAATGACTGAAGAACTACTCGCCATAACATATAATTGGCTAATACTCTGAATTGGTTGGAGCAATAAAAAATATTACATATTATATGTACTAGGTTCAAGGACGTAACAATCAATTTACCGTTTGTCTGTTTGTGCGATAAGACTGTCAACATTTTTTATAAAATTAGGTACGTTTACAATAACTTCTTCTTTGTCAGTAATGGGATGACTGAGTAGATTATTGAAGTACTTATGCCATTGAGTCTGCAATAATTGGAGTCGAAATGTTTAAGAAATACATATTTAGAAAACATTAATCAAAAGTATGGATGAAATGTTGAAATAAGATTTTGCAACTAATTAGTGGCTCACGATTCTAGTCATACAGTTTTGAATTTGTTTTTTTCAATATTCTTAAAAATAATTATAATTAATGGTTTGGTTTATGAAATGAGCAAAAAATAACTGCAAAAAAGTGAAGACATATCTCAATGATTGCAAATTCAAACTCGTGTTCGTATAATTAGGAGCAAAAAATGTCATATAAATCAATACCTCCGGCGCTAAGAGAGCCACTTGTGATACATTCATTTTGTTGTACAACAAACTAATATTTCTTCGCTCTTCGCGGGGGAGGGAATACTATTGCAAAAGATCATAAAATATTAGTTTCAAACACGTAAACGACTGGACGTCACCAGTCATATAAGGATTAGCTCACATTTGCGAGAATTGTTTCGAATTTAAGTGTTTCTAACATCTCTTTTTCGGCAGTGGTTTTGTCGGCGCCCAACATGACTGCACTCTCGACCATCAGTTTGTAATATCCGGCCACTGCAGAATCGTTGAGACCTCTTAACAAATAACTTCTGTCGGGCATTCCTAAAGAAGCCTGGTCCAACTGTTCACAAGGATTAGGCAATTGGTTATTAAGCACTGCATTTACTAAATCTCATTTAATTACATCAATAATGTGTTGAGTGTTGTTTCTGAAGTCTGGAGTCACCGATAAGTCCATAAGTATGTCGTGACTGAAACCCAATTTCCTGAATTGAATGAGTGTTTGTAACCAATCGAATGAGTCGGCCTCCCATTTGTTGCCGACGAGAACAGGCCAACCACCTAGGTTCTCCAAAATCGAGAGAATTGGCACATTGCCTGTCTTTTCAATGTCGGCTAATTTTGTGGTTAAAATATAAATCAATAACTCTTTCGTTTGAGACAATTAAAAGTAATGAATGAGTCCTTCAATTGAAACGTGTTTTTCATATTTTCAATAAAATAATGTCTCATAAATCACAACAAATCAGATGAGAGGCAAAAGACAGTCTTTACTCAAAGATTTATCTAAAACTACTCATATTTTAGGTCTATTTTTGTGACAAACAGTTATATTTACCCAGATTCATACATGACTTATACATATTTCTCATTTTTTCGAAAAATTGTGGCTCTTTCTCTTCCGCTGGCATTTCGACCAAAACTATTCAAAACAAAATGAGAAGATTAAAACATTTTTCAACAAATACATTTGAAATACCTCTGAGCTTATTATTTAATTCATCCTGAAGTAATGAAAACACAGAAACAGATGTCTTATCGTCGGGAATAACCTGATTGTCGACCCAACCTCCACATGCAAACTGTGGCAAAACAAATATAGTTTCGGTGATAGTCTGACAACAATTTGAGGCTTACTTTATAGAAGTCATCGCAGGGCGAGACGTTCTCGTTTATATTTTTTATTAAATCAGCCGCTAATCCAAACAAGTGATTAAACAAAGTGTTGGTTAATATGAGTGCATACCTGCTTTCACACATCCAGGGGTCAAACAGACGGAATTGTCGTTCACTATATTATTTATAGAATTGGTATTCGAGTGCTCACTATCTTTGACTAGTTGTTCGGCTGTCGGCCGGAAGTGGGATCCGCCTGAGTCTATAAAGTTATTTTGCATAAGTACTTGAAAATAATCAGGATATTTATTTTTTGCTCATTTTCAGACCAGGAATGGATTTAATTTTAATTCCATTACTAACAGTGCATTAGTAGTATAATTCGGTCACATAATCACAATTAGCTCAGCTTTTATATCCATGACGCTATCGATTCTTTATCTAGGCATTTATTTTATGAAATAACTATTAACTAATATTTCCAGTTAAGACTTCTGCAGATTAGTGTCAGAATCGACTTTTTTTCGAAACCCATTCCGTCAAACGCAGGTCTTTTGGAAAAATTGCATTCAAAGGATTGTTTAACAATTAATGAGAAAATTTCGCATAATTTTCATTTATATTTTGTGTAATTAATTAGATTTTATCTTATCTTAAATCTAAAAAATAATGTAAATTTTAAATTATGTTTACTTAATGATTAATTCATGACACCAAATGATCATCATTAATTTTCAAACCATTTTCCTTTCAACCCAAAAACATAAAGGGTTAGCAGTTAGACCACCTTGATAATTATAAGAATTAGTTATGGGAATCAAATTAAATTAAGTGCACTTATCGTTTATATTTATATTTATATAAATCAATTATTTATTCGCTAAAAATTTCGAGAAATCATAAATCTTTTGAAATTTTTGAATGCTTCCAATAAGATTTGAACCAGCAAATGTTCAGGTAATGATTGCGCGTTAATATAACCCTAATATTATTCATATTTCCTTAAAATTAACAAAACATAAGACAAACCCAATTGGTTTTGATAGTGATATCCGATGAAAGCCAACGCAAAAGTCATGGCTATGCACATGACTAGAGCTATGACTGCGATCGCACAAAGGGATCGCTCCATCCTTGTCCTTCTGTTCCACCATGGTGGGTTCCTATAACAAACAATTTGAATAATTTCAATTTTATGTGATTGCAAAATCAACTTTGAATTAATCGACAATTAATAAAGTAATCTAACTTGGTACTCTCAACCATTATAAAAATCGCAGACTCTTTGTTCAGATTTTCTCTTAAAAGTTGTTTTTGTAGTTTTAAATCCATTTCGTTAGTTTGAAAAATGTTTTGAATTGACCACTACTTCAACTTTATATAAATGGAAAGCGAATCGAATGACAATCGAATAAATCAAATACTTTTATGCATAAAATGTCGATCTTTTGCCACAAAATAAGTTTTTGTGAAAAGTTTGAGTTGAGTTTCGCACAAAATATTGAGTCCAATAAAACTGCAATATATAACGAAATCAGGTTTTCTTAAGTCCACTCAAATCTCATCACAAATCATAATATGAAAACTGTTTATAAAATTTTGATTTTGTTTCATAAGTGGTCCACAATTCGCTTATTTGACACAATTGACGGAAAAGAGGCAAATAAGGGCTCATCTCTCAAACCAAATACAAATCAAAAAGAAAAACACTTTTGAATTTCAACGAAATCAAAACACAAGACATTAAGCATTGGAAATCACTGCAGATTTTCAGCATTTGATTGATTAAAAGCCAAATGTTGTGAAATAAATTTTTGAACTCAAGAAGTAGTTCTCAATTTTAAGCATTTATTTGAATGGCGTCAGACCTAAGACTGATTGAAACACACGTTTCTTATGATTAATTAAATTGTCGATCACTAGTGATAAGTATTGCAATAACTTTAGCTTTAATTTATCGGATTCTGAATTTGAGCCCTCCTTCACACCAAGCAATTGATTAAAAGCTGTTTTTCTCTCAAAAAGACATTAAAACAATAATCAATTAAATATTGAGAGAAATACTTTAAAACTCGTGAATTGCATTCATAAAATTGAATTCATTTATTTTATTATCGAATTTGATGGGAATTTTCTCAAACAAAAAGTTTGTGATAAATTCCAATTGAACTCTAATCAAAACTCTAAAGTGAGTAATGTGTAAACCTTGTAATTTAATCTATATATTTCTGAAATAGTAATCCTATGTCAATAGTTATTACTCAATATTCGCAGTAATAAATCAAAATTTGGAATAAATTGTAATCTGATTGCAAAACAAACGATAATTCCTAACCCATTGTCGGCATAAATGAGACAAAAAACTGAGACTTTAATTAGTTTTCCATTAATTACCGATAAATTTGGTGTCTTTGCAAACATTACATAACTATTTGCCATTTAATTGAAATATATAACTCATTTATGTTGAGGTTAGAGTTGTGTTGACCCCCAACTGAGACTCAAAGAAGTTTAACCGAAATGTTTAATCATTTGTTTGAGAATAGAAATCACTCGACTTATGTCGCCTCCAGTTATCAATACATTAATTATTGTCTAATAATTTGCAATTAATAATCAATAGAAAGACAATAATGTTTGCAATGCTTACCACTGAAGATAAGTATTCTTTATCGGTCGCAAAGTGTTGGACGACTTTTTGTTGGGTTGAGCTAATTGTGTGACACTTACCAGTGCTGTTGGACTGCTATTATTGCAATTAGCAGTTGGAGACGACAACTCTATTTGGTTTATTGTCATCTTTAAACACAACTGATCACACATTCGGTACAATAAAAGGGAATAACATATCAATAAACTATTGTTAAAACATCACTTATACCAAACTCTTTAACAATTAAAACAATTTCAATAATTCTTGAGTTGAGAATAATCTTTGATATCAGCCAATCTTGAATCTGATGGGAAATACTCCTTCAAAAGATGGACTCAATAAATATTGATTGTCATTCAAACAACGGTTTGTCATATATTCAAAATCAAAAACAACAGAAGATTTCTTCAATATTTGATCAAAAAGTTTACATTGAATTTCATTTTGAGTAACACTTTGAGAAAAAGACTCAAAATTGCAAGAATAAGACATGACCGAGGATATTTATGATTTGCATTGAAATTACTGGTACTTTAGCCGAATTTTGGAGAAATGATTGACTTTATTGCTATTAAAGTAATGAAAGCGACAATCGGCCAAACAATAGAGGGTTTGCCACAGAAATCTTGTGTCACATTTATCACCAGAATAGAAAGAGAGAGTACTCCACACAGAATATAATTCTTCACTCGTAGTGACGATTAATCTTATCTGTTGTCCACTGCAGTGGTGGCCAATAACTGATATCACATATGTGTTAACAACACTTAAAATAACCCACAATTGAGAGATTAGTGATGATTAGTGGGTTAGCAGAGGGTTACCATTTTCTCTAACAATCAATGAAATCAATGGACACCAACTTTTCTTCTTAGTTCTGTCTTTGATTTAATATAAAAAACAATTGAGAAAAAGTAATAAGTCGTTGAGATTAGTGTGAGTTTAACGCAGTACTGAATATGTGCTGACCGTTGTCTGCAGTCAATTGCTTATTATTCTATGCAATCGTCAATATATTTATTGACAAATGTATAGAAAGACGTATTTATGAAACAGTTCTCTACAGTTGTGTTCAGTGGAGTGGAGATACAGCCCCACAAACACTGACGAGTAGACCGTCTATTTGTCGAAAGTTTAGTGGAGTTGAGCGCAATATACGACCTAACAGTACGACAGACCATAAGTCACATTATTTATAAACGCTTTCAGAATATTTACTATCATTTAAAGCAATTTCTATGGCTTTTCACAAATTAGTCCAAATTGAGTAAACAATTCATTAAATGAGACAAAAATTTCAATTTTTCGTCTCATAGAGTGTTTGTCCACTCGATATCTGCCGTCAGTTTCTCTATAATGAAGTGAATACAAAACACTCTCATAAATGCAAACAAAATCGATTCTCTACTAAAAAGTATAGTTATGTTAATTCTGTTTAAAATCTTTAACTTTGTTTGCATTCACACAATAAACTCAAAATCAAATGTTTTGCATTTCAAGTGGTATTTCGTCCAAAATAATTGCAACTTTTGATAACTAATGGAAGAAAATCTCATTTTATTTCTCATTAAAGTGTGGATTAATGAGCACAAGTCAATTAAGTTCGTGAGTGCATCTAAACAATCATATAAAAGGATGTAGAGTCATATCCAGAATGATGTGGCACAAATCTTAGGTCTATATTTCGACTAAATATAATTGAGAACAGGTTTCTTCCTATTAATGCACCAAAATTTATCTTAATGGTTTATCCGGATATCAAACATCTTAAATGCTTTAATATTCAATATATACCGTAATTTTGGGTAAAAAATAATCGATTCGCTATGAAATGCATTTCGCAGTATATGGACACTCAGATTAGCCTTACTTTGAAATTGGAATATTTTTACACTCTTTATATCACTATAACTAAACTGATTTTGAATGTGGAACACGAATATGATATTCAAAATAGGGGTTTTTCAAAATTTTTCTATGGGGGGGGGGGGGT
>JAQGCS010001725.1:0-12562 GCA_034702105.1 Fuscozetes fuscipes | reverse complement strand
AAATGTATTCAACGCTTAAACAATGTCTACGACTGAAGGCAACACTTGTTTTGATTGGCATTAGACTTATTCTGATTTTCATTTGTCTTTCACGTGAACCATATGATTGACAATTGTCTTATTCTTACCACAGTTTGTCTTTTACTGTATAATGATATTTACTTTAAAATATATGGACATTAGTGGAAAATCGATCACTTGATCATCTAATTAATAAGTAAACGGTCGTGTGTTGGACAGATTGGCAAGGACAGAAATATTCGTGTATTTCGCATCAATCCTTAAGAGATATACTGTGAGTGCACCGAATGGACAGAAAATATCGTTTAAAGAAAAGTTTTCTCTCTCTTCAGCCCACACACTATCCTCCACTTGTCTTCAATAAACGAATATAAAATAAACTTACCATAATTGTTTGCTTATATGTAATAAGTTGAAGATGTCCTTGGAGGTACTACTTTCCTCAAAACTTTTATCAAATGATATTCGTATTTAATTTATTCAATAAAAAGAGTACCGAAAAATTTCTATGAAAACATAATTAGTTAATTATATACAAATTGCAAGGTCAAACATTTTGCTCAATTTTTAACATATATAAAAATAAGAAGCCTATAATCAGTGATAATCAAATGAATAGAATTGAATAGCAAACAAAAAAAAAGCTTGGCCATTTTTGTCCTGAGTGCACTGATGCACTTATGTTCTAACTTGTCCTCCAAGATTAGATATGAGAGCAAAATGCTGTAAAAGTAATTATTGATTTCACGACCAATAAGATCATCGTTTGTCTGCAATTATCTTTTATATAAAACCAGTTCACAATTGAAAATAACTGCACTTGAATCTTAAAGTAACCTTGATTATTTTGTTGATATAATGCTTTCAGTTCAATTGATTTTCGACTTAATATACGAAAATATATTTTCGTTCGCTTTCTTAGTTGTGTCAATTGGTTTGTTTCGACATTTGATTAGTTCCTATTTATCACGAAAAAGATTGCCTCCCGGCCCAACTGGACTGCCTATTGTAGGTTATTTGCCATTCCTGGGTAAAGCACCGCATAAAACAATCACTAAGTTGGGTGACAAATATGGAAGTGTTTTTACGTAAGCAAATTTTGTTTGAATTTTTGAAAATTCTTGATTAATATAAAAATTAATGTACTTGTTAAGGTGAAGGTTTAGCTTTTTCAAGAGCATTTTTTAAAATCAAAAAATTTTCGAATACGCAAATAGAGGATAAAATTTTCAAAAGTTCCTTTGTTATAAACATCACAAATCTCTTATCGTTTTTTAATAAACAAATCTTATCTTTGAAGGAAATTAAAATCAATGCGACAGTGCCTTGGTTGTTAATTACTCTTATATCACAAATAGATGTTAAATAAATAATTTTAAGATCGTGCCATAGTGCCAAAAAAGTGTCAAGCCAAAATCCTGATTATTATTAAAACGGGTAGATTTTGAAACAAGGTAAAAAGTTGTTTACCACAAAATTTCTGATTAGAACTCAAAGGGTTAGAAACAAACCAAAAAGAAGAAATACGCCCCAAAATAGAATGTTTTGGGAAATTTCTAATAAATTAATATCAGGCATGCTTAGACTGGCCGATTTCGGGGAGTCCCTCCCACCAAAAATCGGTATAAGGGTATAAGGGTATTTTCCTGACCCGCCAGAAAAAAAATGCAAAGGGAGACCAAAGTAAAAATTTTGCAGTGGGTCTAGATTTTGCTTTTAATCTAGAGGATCTCCTCGAGAAGAGAAACTTGGGGTATTTGGGCTATACCCCCCCCCCCTTTGGGTACCCTGATTAATAATCTTTTGCAATTAAACCTTTGAGAACTTTCTTCAAACCAAACAATGGTAATAACAATGATTTTATTTATAAAATATTTGGGGAAAACTCACCCTGTTATTCAATAAATACTCTAGCTGGATATCAGGGTCACAGAGTGATATTAAAAATATTACCAGCTAAACTGGCCCGTAAGTGGACTTTTTAAATGCTTTTTATCCGGTTTCAGAACCTATAACCGTAATCGGAATTTTGGCTAGAAACTATTTTATTATTCAAACTGATATAAAGGAATTAGTGGTTGATCATGCATACAGATTTGTAACAGATTTTTACAAGTGGAAGGTTATACTTAATTTTATACAAAAATTAATTGATAAATCATTTTTCAAAATAATTAATACTTTTTAATGATGTTACATAGAGTGCAACTAGGTGTTAACAATGTGGTTATCCTCAATGATTATGAGGCAGTGAAGGACGCTTTTTCTAATGATGCGATATTAGGAAAACCCCACAAGGGACAATTTACTACTCTTGATAGACCTAAAAGTTAGTTTAACTACAAATTTGAAGAATTGTATAAACATTTGTGAAATAATTAACTGATTAAGGTTTTGTCGACGATAATGGGGAGGTGTGGCGCGAACAGAGACGTTTCTCTTTACAATTAATGAGAGACCTAGGATTTGGCAAGGGAAGTATGGAGGACAGAATTGCTGAAGAAATTCGTTATTTGATTGAAAGCATAGATAAAATTAGCAAAGAACCCATCAACATCAATAAAATCCTAACCCCCAGTATGTCCAACAATATCAGTCATTTGGTGTTTGGTCATCGATTCGAAACGGATGATCCAAAACGAATTACATTAGACTTTGTAATAAATCAGGCAGGAGGTCTTTTCTCTCCTACTGGAGTGCTATCCACCACTCCTTCCTGGTTCAGTGATACGCTTCTAAAAGTTGGTTCTATAGGTGTGAAAAATAAACTTGAACAGAATTTTAAGATTTTTGAGTGAGTCATAAATATTTATAAAAATTGAAATAATAATAATTTGTGTAAATCTTTTCCCATCAAAATAGCGATGAGATCTCAAATCATCAAAAAACTTTTGAAGAACATAATAAGCGAGATTATATTGATGGTTACCTTGCTGAAATGCAGAACAGAAAGAACAAGGGCACTCAGAACTCTTTTAATAGTGAGATTTGTTTTCGATTTGACCTAATTTTTCATATATTTATATTATTTTTTTAGTGGAAAAACTTCACTCAAACTGTTTAGGATTTTTCGGTGCCGGCAGTGAAACAGTGAAGACCACAACTGAATGGTTACTTTTAACAGCAGCCCATTATACTGATTATCAAAAGAAAGTGCAAGCAGAAATTGATAGCGTAGTCGGCAAAGAAAGAGCTATCACCTTTTCTGATAGACTCAGAATGCCTTTCACTCAGGCATTCATTTGTGAAATATATCGTTGGAAACCTACCGTTCCCTTCAATCTGTACAGAAGGTATAATAAAGTTTATTGCTAATTTAAATTTATTCGTTTCATTCATTAATAAGTTATTATAAACGCATTAGATTATATGTGACTTAAATGGTAAAATTGAAAAACATTTTCAGGGCTGAAGAGGACACACATGTTTTGAATCATTTCATTCCAAAGGATACATTAATTTTGGCCAACTTTTGGGCCGTTCATAACAACCCTAAGATATGGAAAGAGCCTGACCAATTCAAACCAAATCGTTTTCTCACGACTGATGGCAAAGACATAATTAAGACTGATCATTTGATGCCTTTCTCTATCGGTCAGAAAATAATTAAACTGATATATCAACTTGTTAACCTTTATAAACAATTACAAATGTAGGAAAGAGGTCATGTGCTGGCGAATCACTAGCCAGGATCGAAGTGTTTTTATATTTTGCATCAATTCTTCAGAAATACACAATTAGTGCAGCAAATGGTGAGACGTTATCCTTCGAAGAAAGGTTTGGTCTCTCACTTCAGCCAAAGAATAATCCTATACTTGTCTTCAAAAAACGAACTTGAACAATTATTCTCAATTTTGTGAATTTATCATTTTTAACGAATAATATTTGTTAATTATAAAAAAAAATTAATAAAATTTTTGATAATTTATTTTTAGACTTGTTGTTTTATCAATTCTAATCAAGATAAAATCCGCAATTTTATTTATGAAAATAATCCTCTATGATCTGGCAAATATTAAATAATGCCTGTGATTTACCAAGCCAATTTTACAATAGTTACTAGTATTTTCTGATCATCTGATTGTTTGCAATTTAATTAAAGAAAATATTTAATAGAATTTCATTTTTGATTTTAATTTCATAAAATCATATTTCATTGAATTAAATTTCATTCAAATGATCGCAAAAACATTGTTTCTTCTCTTTTAACGACTAAATTTTCAAATGATTTTTGTTTAAACTCATAATTATTTGATTCAATTATGTCTGAAATTCTATTATATTTGTTTTCGTTAATTATAAGTGAGTTTTATTAGTATTTCTTTTTAAAAAAAATTCTCTAAATATTATTTGTTGTGATATTAGATTTTGGAATAAATGTTGGCATTCATACAGAGATCGGCAAATACTGGTTCAGTGAAGATGAGTGTGGTATCGGTAGGGACTCCCAATTGATGGATAATTCCTGCTTTGATTGGCACCCATCACAAGAGCAAACAAATGCCATCCGTTGGGGCAGACATGCTAGAGGAGGAGAGTTTCCATGGATTATGACAATGGAACATCCACAAATGTGAGCTACAAAACTATTATTATAAAATGTGTTACAATTTTTACAAGTTTAGTTAAAATTATTTTATAAAATTTTATATAGAAGTTGCCTGGGTAAAGTCTAGAAAATTATCAAATTTTTATTACTTTATAATGCAGCGATGGAAAAGGTACAGCATGGTGTACCGTATCAATAATCAATAGATTCTGGATAATTACAGCCGCTCATTGTTTTGAGTAAGTTATGTAGTAAAACCTCTCAATAAGGCAATTTTTACACTTATAGTTCGCTAATATAGAGGTTTTGCTGTATATTATTTCTATGCATTTATTGTACATTTGATTGTCGGTGAACTCAGAGGCTTTGATCACCCAAATGGCTCTTTTGTGTTCACCATTGAGAGTAAGTTGCTGGACAAGAGTCTGCACCGTAAAGTTCGAATACAATACGCGTTCAATCACCCTGGATTCCTCACTGCGAGCGGTAATCTGTATGACCTGGCGGTGGCCCGTCTTAAACAACCTCTGGATTTGAATCAAAATTCAGACAAAGGATATCGAGATTTGAATGCAATCTGTTTTCCAAAAAGATATGCAGTCAATAAAGACTATGAGCACGCATTGCTTGTCGGCACCGGCACTATAGGCAACGGTTCTTGGGGTAAAGTGTGGACTGGTTGGACACGAATATATCCGCTAGGAAGAGGTGGGAATTATAAATTAGATAATGCTGGTCTTATTATTCGTGTACGACAATTGATCAATGAAGGAGGCTCTGCCACATGTTCGGTGAGTTATGTTTTTCACTACATCGATGCATGTCCGACGTAGTGCAGTAATGTAGTTCAGTGCATGTCCGATGCTATGAAGTATCTGGGTATTTGATATTACTTCATAAGATCGGTTAGTTCATAAAATCAGTCAATTTGATTAAATTCACTTATAAGGGAAAAGTACATCAATTAAGTAAAAAATGGGATATTTTTTGTTGTTTAAGGGATTTAAATGGAATGGTTGGAAACCTGTAAACCTGCAAGATTTATACTCTTCTTTAAATCTTTGTTATTCCCAATTCAAGTAAAAGGTGGTCTTCCCTTTTTTTGCGCGGCGAAGAAGTATCCTCGATGTTAGAGGGTATTTCGCCTAATTTAGGAAAATACCTTTAGGTACTTCTGGTAAACATGATCATGTTAAAATTCTTTATGTAATAATTATATAGATATTAAATATGTATATATCTTGGTAATGAAGGGCGATTCTGGTTCACCATTGGTTCAATATGTAAATGGAAGGGCTGTAATGATCGGAATTAATAGCGGCTCTATTTCTGACCCGGAAAGCGTCAAATTACGGACCAAAAGACGTACCAAAGGATGTACAGAAGAGAAAGCAGAGAGCATATTTGCTAGAGTGTCGCGCTTCATGGACTGGATCAATGACAAGATAACTTTGGGTGAAAAGTGGGCCTCTATTAATTATGTTCAGCCTCGACGTTAAAAGAAAATTAAATATGCTTCATTTTGTTCATATATTTTAGAGTTTTCAAACTTATCTATTGTTGTCACCAAAACCCAATAGATTAGAGTCTGTTCAGAGAAAGATTACTAGATACATTTGTTTCATCTCAGGTAATTGCAGTCTTTCCTATGAACAGAAATTAGAATTTTTGCATATTTTTACCCTTAAAAAGACACTGCAAACCCTTAAATTGCTTTTCAAAGTTACAATTAGTGCACCAAATGGTCAGACAATTAGTTTGCATATCGTTGAGCCGCTCTAACGCGTGAATGGTATGAAAAATAATTGACTTTCTATGGAAGGCAATAGGTTTTTATTGTATGTATTTCAGAATAGCATCGATCCATTGTATCGGTCTTTCAAAAAAATGTCAAAAACTAACTTATTATTTATATTTTAAATGTTTTGAAATTTTAATGTAAATAATTGGAAAAATGAAGGCGTTTTTTGATCAGGCTCATAATATTAGACGTGATTATTGATCGTAAACTTATTAGGCCTTGGAAGAGAAAACGATTTCATTTATAAAATTTACATCATTGGATTCCTCTTGAAGACGATTTCAGCAAGCTAATTTTTATTGCCCAATTATCAGATTCAAGTGCGCTACAGCTTCAAAGAGAATGTAAGATTATATGTAAATTGAAATTGTTCTTTTCTCTAATTTAATATTTTTCATTCAAAAGTTAAGCGAAGAATGAAATTTATTAATGATTTTTAATGTAAGAGTTAACTGGTTAAGCTTTATATGCCTTGTATCATTATATGCCTTTCATAATACAAGGCATATAATGATTATCTATAGTTGAAAACATGTATTATCAATAATTGTTAGCTTATTAAAAGTAAACTTGGGTTTTTAAACTTAACTCATTTTTATATCTTAGCAATTGTTAAAACATTTTTAAATTTTCATACAATTTTACAAAAATAAAAATTACCTTGTTATAATGGTCTCTGCAAGATGAATCCAATGATGTAGCTCTTATAAATAAATAAATTTTTCTATTGCACGACTTTATTAGCAAGCCTATAATATTCTTTACATATTCTCTAAAATAGTGGACAAACTTATTATCGATCAGAGAGTAGAGTAACTTAAAAATGATTTATGAGAAAAAACCAATTCTTTTAATGTTTGAAGTCTGGGACAAAACAGATTTGAGTGAAGTCTTTTTATTATAAAATTGATGGCTATTCACACCACGTGATAACCAATGAATAAATAATTAGATTTTCATATTTATATTCTTGGAATAAAATCATTTATTAGTCACACAAAGAATCACATTATTTGTTTTCAAAAAATGTTTGAAAAGACTTTATTATTACTGACTTTTAATTCTCTATTAATGAGTATTAAAAGCCGTTTCATTGGCGATGACTTTAAACAATTTTTGATTAGAGTTTGTCTAGATAAGCAAGTTAACTTATTATTATTGTCTGATAGCTTTAACGAATCTTTCATATTGTCTGAGTGGCGAAACCTTGATTGTAAATATAAACTCCTGGATAATAAAGAAATTTTTCAAAAATTTTCGAAACAACTGAACATATTTAATAAAAATGATTTAAATTTGTTCATTGAATTTAGTAATGAAAAGCTTTTAACAAATATTTTGAACATTTTGTATACTTCTGTGAATTTAAAAATTCTAAACATTTATATTGTTATCAAAAGTGATTCCATTCGACACTTTTCATCCAATATTTTTGAGACCTATTCTGAGTTCAAATGTATTGTAATTAATGTGAAAAATAGTGACAAAACTGATGACATCGCATACATTAGACCCGTTATAAATGGATGTCAATTGTTTGAAGGAATATTGTATGCAAATGAACCAAGAGTCAACGATATGTTAACAATAAAGCCATTGAAATGTAATCTAAACGGAACACTTCTAAAAGTTGTTGTAAATAAGGTTTGCCGTATGTTTGTTAATATTAGAATAAAAATTTGATTTTATGTAAACTCTAAGGCACTGCCATATTGTAAAGTCCTTCATAAGAATGGTAAGACATCTTTGGGAGAGTCGGTCGAGGCATTAATGATGGACATTTTGGCACAAAAATTCAATTTTCGTTATGAATCGATTTATGCGAATCAAAGCTGGGGTACTGTCGAAAATGGTACTTGGATTGGAAGCGTTGGTTTCCTTTTAGAAAAGGTTTGCCATTAAATTGCAAACACAACAGAATTGCAATTAATGTTATGCCTATTATTATGCGAAGAGGGCTGACATTGCGATCTGTGATCTGACAAAAAGCATTAAGAGAATGGAAGTCATCGACTATACAAAAGCCTATTCTGTAGTACCGCTCACTTTTGTCACATTAAACCCAGGAATGAAATCACGCAAATGGATAACAATAAGACCCTTTTCAGAAATAGTTTGGATATTAATGATCATTGCATTCATAATAATTGTGATTTCGATTCAAATATTTTATTTAAATAACTTTTATGATCGCATTGGATATAAGATGAGCACAATTTCGATAGCACTGATCGGTGCTCTTTTGCAACAATGTGAGCTCATTATAAGAATAAATTAAAGAATGCTAATGATTAATTGATTTTCAGCTAATATCCAGCTCAATTTAAAAAATAATAAAATTCAAGTCTTATTAGGCATTTGGTTCATTTCGTCTCTTATTTTAATGAAAACCTATGGCGGAGTTTTTTACTCTGTGCTCACACTCCCTGAATATGAAGACCCTGTTGATACTCTCAGTGATTTAAAGAAAGTGGCCCTCAATAGAGAGTATGACATAATCACATACCGACACTCCTATTACTACGACTATTTCGTGAACGCCGAGTGCTGTGACGCTTACCATACGATCGGACAGATTTTAAAACATACACAAATAGATATGCCCTCAAACTTAGAGACTGGCATTGAAGATGTCCAAGAGTCTAATTATTTACCTAAACATAAAATACTAATTATGACATATCAGGCGCTAGCATTTGGAGTAAGAAGTTTTGCCTCGATCAATATGCATATTTCAAATGATGCTCTAATGATTGACCAGTTGGCTATGGGTGTCCAGAAAGGATCACCTCTTCTCAACTCTATGAATGAAGCGTAAGAATTGTTTTTTGATACAAAATATGACTAAACTTGAATTTTAAAGCACCACCTCATTCTTTGAAAATGGAATGTTCATCAAATGGATGTCACTCACACTCCTCCATATTCCAGCCCTTCCTCACTCAGATGACATTGACAACAAGGAAACATTGAACTTAAGTGATTTGCAGAGCATTTTCTACATTTGTTTGATTGGAATTTTGTTATCAATTGTTTTATTCATTTGTGAATTACTACTATTTATTTCGAAATCAAAAAAGTTGTTAAAATAATAATTTTGATTTCCTGAAAAAGGTTTTTACTGTACTTTAATTCACTGGACTTTCCCTGTGTCAATTTGACATTGTCAATCTTGAGATCAACAAGTACGATAGAAGCTAGCAGTCTATAAATTACAGTCAATCAAACGATTTTCATTCAAACTCTGATTCTTTTTTTGTGAGAAGTAGTCTGCAGTCGACTGGCGTTCAGTCAATCAATGGTCTGTTTTTTGTATTTTTAGTGAAATTAGTTTTAAACAAATCGTTTAATTGGAGCTATGAATGAGTGGGAATTACTCAAAATACATTGCAGTCGGCGCTCAATGAAAAGCCCAATGAATTGAATGCCAGAGAACTGAAGAAGAAGTAAGTTTTGAATTTAATTTTTTCCAAAACAATGGTCTCATTCATGCATTTCTCTCTCATTTTCAGAGAATTTGAGTCGGAATTGCTGTCATATTGGATTCGGATCCGCTGTCCGTTAATTACGATTACATTCTTTGGGTCGAACAGAACTACCCGTTGGGCAGCAATGAGGCCAACTTTAAGACAGTTCTTGAGAAATGCGCTCTTTTGTCGATTTTGAAGAGCTTTTCGTCGATATTAGACTTTAATTGGTTCTGAGCTTTTCTGGTATTAAATGGACAGGAAGACAATCCTTTCCAATGTGTTCTAATGATAACAAACGGCGACAGCACTTCACTGATGCATATTCTATTCCTTTATTGTCTGCCTTAAGGAATAACTGCAATATTTTCATTTATAAAAATTTAAATCATATAAATTCCTAAATGTTATTAAATATATGAAAAATATAACATTTAGGCTTGGTAAATAGTTTCCCAGTTCATTGAATCAATTTTCAGGCAACTCAGGGTATAATTTCCCGCTAATTAATAAACACTTCAATAAATGGTCTTCAATTCAATGAACACTTCAGTAAATTAAAGGAATGCAATATTTTATTCAAAACTCAAATATCTTTAATCAAAACATATTTTGAAAAACAATACTTTTAAACAAAATTTTATTCAAATAATTGAGAAAAACAACAAATAGTTGACAAAAGCTCTCAATCTTTGACTTAATGGCAATTCATTGACTAAAATATCAGAAAACATTTGAACAAAACATTCAATCGATTGAAACAATAGTTGAATACAAATATATTTATTGAGTAAAAGACCCCAAAAGATAAGTAAAAACGTTTAAAATAAACGACCGAAACATCAGATCATTAAAAAGTTCACTAAAAGAGAGAAATAGTTTTCAATTGCGTTAAACATTAGTCTTAGGATTTAATACAAATATAGAGATCGACGTAAAAGTTGGAACAAATGACGATTCTTTGCAATCAGTCTTCGAGAGTGACGTTACGAAAGAGATAAGACATCGACTCCTTGTTATGTATGCGACGGATGGCTTCGGCCAACAGAACCGATATGTCTATTGTCTTGATTTTATTGCATTGCATTTTCTGGACTTCGTGTGGAACTGATGGCAAACAATCAATTATTTCAGATATAAAGTCAATCAACGCATACCTGTGTTAGTGACCACTACTTCATGAATAGCTGATTCTTCGAGAAGTCGTGGTGCGTCCTGACTGAGGAGTCCGTGTGTGGCCAACACGTATATCTTGTAGGCACCCCTATCTTTAAGTACTTCGGCTGCTTTGACAAAGGTCTCGACCTCATCGATCATGTCGTCCACCATAATAGCGATCCGTCCGCCGACATCTCCAACGACAGTCATCGGCGGTTTGTTCTTAGCCGCCAACACAGGCATAGGGTCGAGACCGATGTCGAATGTTTTGCAGGCGTCCTCTTGCTGAGGGGGAGGGCTATACCTGCCGTCCACTTCATCCAATTCACTCTCTTTCTGTTCGCCGTGAAGTACAGCGATTCCCAGTCGAAGACGTTCTGCATAAGAGGTGGCCTTCTTCGCAGATCCAGGGTCTTTGGCAACAATTACAGCATTCCTATAGTCGGGTATCTGTTCCTGAATGTACTGAAGAAGGAATGGCGACGCTCTTAGATTATCGACCGGTACATCGAAGAAGCCCTGAACCTAACCATACATTTAATTATAGATTAAAATCAAATTAAAGAAAAAATAGATGAAAAGAGTAAAGAATGGGTTAATTACTTCCTTCTGATGCATATCCATAGTAATAATATGGGTGAAACCCGCTTTACATATAAGTTTAGCCAACAGTTTGGCCACAATCGCACCCCTTTTCCTCATTTTTGACTGCTTTCCGTACGGAAGGTATGGAATAACCCCAACGATATTCTTAGCGGAAGATGTCTTACAGGCGTACGCCATAATCAACAATTCCATAATGTTGTTGTTCACATCTTTGCCACCCGTTTGGATGAGATAACAGTCGCGGCCGCGAACTGAGTCCCCGATGTCTAACACCGTCTCGCGATTAGTTGAGTGGTATAACGAATGGTTGGCCAAACGGACGCCCAGACGATTGCTAATCTCTTTAGCCAACTCTTTGTGAGAATTGCCAGCAATTAATACCATATCAGACGAAGAACCCGCCATTTTAGACATCACACAGACTGTACCAAATCTGGTCCAACTAGGTTAAATTCAGACTAAATTGAGTTCATTTCAACCACAATTTAACGCTGAGATTACCAATGAATTAGAAAAATTTTCCTTTAAATGAAAGGATCAGATTTTAATTAAGAAGTATTCAAATAAATTGTTTAAATTAATTGTAGATTAAGTTTTGAATAAGAGTTGAGATAAACATAAAAATGTAAACAAAATTAAATGCTTTTCAAAATATATTGACTCTTATGTTATGTAATGTTTTATTTCATTGAATTGTCTTAAAGCGCAGTCTATCGACACAAATGAGTATCAAATCATTTGTTTTGAAGATTTGTTTATTTCTATACACTTCGTTTGAATTAAATGTTTTGTGGCATTAATTCAATTGTATTTAGTTTTGATTGCAATTAGTTTTCATTCATTTTAATGATTCAAATATGAATCCAAAGACTTCGAGACTTATAATAACAGACATTTGCGACGAATTGAGTGAAGACTTGAGACGAGAACTCATTGAAAAACAAGTGATTTGTGTCTCAA
>JAQGCS010001724.1:0-12565 GCA_034702105.1 Fuscozetes fuscipes | reverse complement strand
GAGAGAGAGAGAGAGAGAGAGAGAGAGAGAGAGAGAGAGAGAGAGAGTCTTATTGATTGAAAAAAACAATGACTCAACTTGCTATGCGATTCCAAAAAGTCTACTCATTTTGTGCTATTTTTTTATTGAGAGTAAAATATTGGATCAAATGATTTACATCGAGTTTTTACGGAAATATATCGAATATTTATCTCTCGGGAATACTTTGGCTAAAATTAATCAATTTTTTTGGAGTGTTATGCACTCAAAAAAGGCTTCCTTTTAAAAGACTCGAAAATGTTTTCGTCAATAGATCTAAATTATGGATTCGATGCCAAAACAATAAATTTGAGCATTTATTCATAAGAAACATGCACATAATATTGAGCTAGGCCATCTTGTTCCGAGTAGATAGTGTATTCAATAATAATGTATAGGTGAAACTGAACACTTGTTTGAATTTCAAATTTTTCATTTCTTTGGAATCATTTATTCTTGTTAAGTTTTAATACTTTAAAAAAATGAAATATGTTTTGTAAAGTTGTATTTGAGCATACTCATTATTTGTCTTTATTTGTTTCAGAAATGTTTATCAGAAGATGTAAAGCAATGAAATCGAATAGTTTGCAGCTATGATGACATGGGATATAATTAGAGCCATTAATTTACTCGTTTTATTCAATGTTGTGATCGTGAAAACAGGTGAGTCAAACATTACACACATTCACTACTTTTATCGTTAAAATGACTGAAAATTCTTCCGATGTTTTCATTTAATGGAAAAAATCAATAAAATGTTCCGACAATTCATTGAATTTTTCTACTGTCGACCAAATAAGAAAAAAATCATTGTATCGATCGCTATATTTTGGGATAAATCTAATTAAAGATTTGATTGAAGTCAACAAACAATTGTTTGTCAATCAATCAAAAGTAGGCATAACCAGACACTTTTGGTCCAGGGGATCTAGCCCGGTACCACGCCATTTTGAATCGCCGCGTTTTTTTTCGCTTAAAACACATCAAAAATAGGTTATAAATAGACTAAATCGAAGCTAAATGCAGTTTTAAACCAAAAAGGGCCATTTTCCCACAACAAAATTGGATAATTTTCGCTTTACAGGGTAAATTAGGATTTTTCTACTCCAGGAGGGTTTGGGCTGACCCCTCCCTATTGAGCATCCCTGATCAAAACCAAACTAAATGATTGGATGTTAAACATGAATAGAGTGGAGATTAAACGCTACAAAACACATGACTTATTGCTGTCCGCAATGACTTCACTCATCTCCGAATATGTCTTTTAACAGTCAACCCAATAGTTCTCGGATCCGATTAGTTCGTCAGACAGATTCTTAATACCAATGGATTAGCATTTAATTCTTCATATGATTAGAGAAGAGCACATCCCAATCGAAAAGTTTATGCTTACTCTTGTAATATAAGGTTGTGTAATGTTATCAGACACAATTTGCTCACAAGTTTGGTATTGTATAACAAAAGACCAATCATTTGTCAAAGTTTTAGTCGATTGAGTAAACCTTATATAAAATTAATTATAACCACAAAATCCTAATTCAATTAATTAATGGAGAATTTGCCGCAAATTTGTTCCTTTAATCAAAAAACATTTTAATTCCGAATTTTTCCAAATTATTACTTAAATCATATTTTGTATATTTTTAACAAAACTTAGTTATAAAAGTGTTTCGACAGAAAGAAAATTCTTTTGATATCGAAAATGAGTGCAATATTTCTGCATTTGAATGAAAAATTATTTCATAGATTTGATAAAAAGGAGCCGTTTATCAAATGTAATAAAAAATGATACTATTATGACATGTCTTTTGCATTACTCTTAAACCTAACGTTAACTCAAATTTCACTCAAATCATATCATAACCAAAAATATTAACATTTTGTCTCAAATTAGATTTGGTTTCTATTTTCGATATAATACTTATAAGTTATAACAAAATTCTATTTGAAAATAATTTATCTTACAAATCAAACCAGGGATGGTCAAGCTCAATCTTCTAGAAAGGGTCTAGAAGGTAGTTAAAAAAATTACCGTTTCGCTTCACTTGGCGGCGAGAGACAGGTACAGATATGGTACTTGGGGTACACATGTAATGTTAAATTTTGAAAAATTCTGGGGGGTAGTTTTGCCGATACTAGATACCAGATACTAGATACCACTTTTGTAGAATAAATATAGTCAAAATACAACCATGGCACAAAATCTATTAAAAATTATTTTCATTTAATTAAAAAGTATTATATTAATAAAAACGACCTTTATTATAATTTATTTAGAACAATTATTGCAAAATAAAATGACATTTACATACAAATTCATAAAAATTGAAAAATTAATTGTAGTCCGACTTCTAGATTTGCACAAAATACACTGATCTCGATTACATTTGACCTCAGTTTTGTCCTCAATTGTATCCATTTCTTACAAATTAGTGAATGATTTTAAAAGTATTTGTTTATAAATTTTGTAACTTGGTCTCAGAAATTATGTCATTAATTAAAAGGTCATCAATTAATTGCAATTGTTTCAACATTTTATATAAAGAATAAATGTCAAGAAAGGTTATAGTTCGAATCAGTGTAGTTTAATTATAATTAGCTAGATTCAATTCGAATGGGCACTGCACTTCATCCTCCTTTGACCGCCTTTGCGGGTTAATGCTTGTAATGCTCAAGATTATATTTTGCTAATTTTTTACCCTGAGAGGAGTCCAAAAATGAGTCTCCTTCAGATAACATTAGTTATACATAAAAATGAGTTAAAATTCTCTTATCATAAATAGGTATTATGGTTAATTTTTCAAGGCTTAAGGGTGATTTATTAAGGAAGGTTTTTTGCATTTTGCAGCAAGTAACTCAAATATCAATCCTTCAATTAGAAAATAAAATGAACCTGAAATTAATCACTTGCTGGAATGCCAAAGAATCACAGATTTGTGATACTCTACCGAATTGAAACACTAGTTCTCAAAGATTATGAGATCAGAGATTTATTACTTTATTGAAGACAACTTCCACACACATAAGGAATGTTGTATTTCTACTCAAACTATTTACACTATTAAAGCTCTCTTTTCATTATAAAAGATAGTCTTTGGCTTAATTTAAGCCAACATTGAAGAGAAATATCAATTTTATTCATGAACTCTATTCTATATATTCTCTCTTTTGATTTAATTTTCTGAAAATATTGTTAAATAATATAATTTGGACAGTCCACTTTTAACCAAATGAGATTTCAGAAAAATACACCCCTATACCCCCCCTGATTTTTCGGTCCGAGGGACTCCCCCTGAGGGATACCTTGGGCACCCCTGAATTGAAGCAACTTGAATTATTTTCCTTCAAACAATAAAATATTTTACTTTGAGAATCTAAGGTAACAAGATCTTTTTTAGTCCTTAAGTGATGCGCTTTCAGGCGTTTTTAATTTAAGCCATGAACTTATACTTTTGATAAGTGTATTTACTGGAGAGCATCTTGAACAACAAAATGTATATTGATATTATTGTGTAGTGCTCTGCATAAGATTATAACCTATTGTTATGCTGAGCGCTAACAACTATTATGACGATAAGAGTCACAAATTCCTCGCTAATGCATTTCAATTATTCTTTCTATAATAGAGATTTGAACATAAATGTAATCATTATTATGCTATCATATCATCTAATATTATATCCCATTATTTCATATAAATTATGTTCGATTCCCAGAAAACGTTTCCATTTAATAATAAATTCAAATGAAATTTTAAACGACATCTCAAATAAATCATAACTTTTTGAAAAGAATTTCTTTTGATTACTTTTGATATAAACTTAGATATAATATAGAAAATGAAATCATTTTTTTTGTTCAATAGATTATTCATTAAACAGAAGCGACGCTTCACTTAAGACTCATATCTATTGTAGAGATCGAAAACCAAACAACAAAAACATTAAAAATTTCTCAAATCAATAGATTCATTAAATTTTTTATCTGATTAATGACAACCATTTGTCTAATGCTTCAAATGATGAACAAAATTATTGATTCGCTCTCTTTATTCTCTTCACATAAAATTCTCTTAGTGATGAGCAAGGTATTAAGATAGAATAGCCATACAAAATTCCAACACAATCTCCTTTTAGTATCACACATGCATGGATATTGTATGCGAGTGAGAAGTGAACAAGAACTCATTTTATAATGATTTTTGAAGAGTGTGTTTGAACTTGAAATTGTGCTGGTATTTTGAGCCCCTGTGCATCAGATAACTAATCTGACAAAAGTTGTATCAAAAAACATAAAACATATTTCTTTATATGTATTGCATTGATTTAGAAGAAAACTCATCCATATTATGCACAAAACAGATCCCAATAGACATCTCCGGTTACTCTTCTCTGTATGACATCTGCAAAGCGAAATGTGATTCTCGAGACTCAGTCGAGTCATACATTAGGCTCTAAAACAGATACGAAAAAATGAAAGCAAAAATTTGTATTTCGAAACATGAATTCCATATTTCATAGAAGTTTTTGAATTAAATTAATATAAAGTCAAAACTCAGTGCAAAGAATGACAGTTTAAAAAATGAATTTTCTATTCTCTTCTCTCAATAATCTGTGATATAATTTGCATTTGGGACTGACATAATGGCACTGACATAATGATAGATTCATTTTATATGCATTCAAGTCATTAAAAATGTTAATTAATAATTGGTTTTAAAAGTAATTTATTCAAAGAGAAAGCCGTTAGTCTTCATAAGGAGTATGGCAAAAGAGCCCCAAAATAGTGGTATTGATGTTGTGATCCATTTTCTATTCACTTTAATATAAGTGATATTAATGTTAGGAATGGCCGGAGTGGCCACAGTGTGGACACAATACCAAACCTTTATTACGATTATGACATAACCCAAAATAATTTGTATTCACTGAAACAAATGACTTTTCATACAAATATATATTAATGTCGTATTGTTTTGTGTAATGGACAGTATGTTAGGGGTTAGGCATATGTTCCATAATGTTTAATAAAATGAAAATATCAACTTTTGACTAACAAAATAGTAGACACAGTGTGTATACAATGGTTTGGATGGTGTTATCCATACATTCCATCGATCATCACTATTGAGACCAAAGCAAAGACTAGAGATCACAAGTGATGGCATTCTGGCAGAGAATGGAGTGCACTGCCAGCGCATGGATGGCATAACTCACTCGTCAGTAATATAGTCGCTCCGATGGTTCGATGCATTAACTTTTAGACCTCCCTCTGTGCCAAGAAGTTTGAGGTTAATCCCAGAGACAGTGAAAAATGAACGCCAAAGTCATCAGAAATGATATGATATTATCAGTTATCAGACTTTTATAACAATACAATCCGTTCTCTTAATTCAATTCAATTGGTGTTCAGTTTAGCCGTTATTTGAAGCCATGAATTCACAAAACTCCAATTTAATCAAGAATTTAATCAAAATTCCAGAACTAATTCCAGACTAACACTAAATTACCGGAAATTTTTTGCCTTCTCTTTGTTTGGCAGAAAATCGATGCCTAAAACAGATTTTTATTGACTAACATATAATCAAAAGTCGGAAAACAAATCAACTTTTACTATGAAAACAATAATTAACTATATTTGGAATATAAAGCAATTGAGAGGCCATAAAACTAAATGAAATGTTTGTCTATTATTTGCAAAAGTGTTGTCGGCATAACATAGAATAGGATAGGAATAGGATATAAACGCTCATCGATTGAGACACTCGTGTATTGAATGAGCAAACATGAGATCACAATCTAATGTATATCTGCATAGAAACAGTTGGCATTCAATTTGACACCCAATACACTATAACTCGGATTCCTATTAGATAGAAATCGATGTCAATTATGGTGTATGAGAATCGAGCGATTCGTTCCTCGTTATTTCATTCATATGCTGTGCAATGCTGCCAGTGTCGGCCCAATCAACATCTGATTTGTATTTATGAGGACAAGTAAATTCTTGTTTCGCTCATTCGAACCAATTTCATGTAATTCAACAGTTTTTCTCTAAGAAAACACTCAAATCTAGAAATTTTTGTTTTCATTTCATTTAAAGAAAGTGAGAAAATGTTGGTTCCATTCGATAAATAATTTTGTTGTTTTGTATCAGTTATGAGCACTAAACTGTTGGACACAACCAACAAATTACACACATTTCCAGTGATTCAAGTCTTCAAATAAAATAAATGATATTTTTCTTCGAATGTTAGCCCATTTTAACAATAGTTATATATTTTGTGACAAATCCTCAAATATCTCTAATTCTTCACTATTTTTGAGCTCATAATTGATATGAAAATTAGAGTAAATAATCTAAATAGTCTACATTTCATTCTCTCTGAATGCTAAGGATTTTTTAATTGTTATGAACCGAATGTAATGTTCAAATGATTTAATTGTTTTGACTTAACTGTATCATATGTACAGCATCAATTTTATATGCTCGTATTGAGGTACATTTCAAACACTTTAGATGAATTAATTTATTCAATAATATGAGCTTAGATTGCCATAATCAGTTAATTTATTTTATTGGTGTTAAAAAGGAATGTTTACCTTTTGTTTTTGAAATGCATTTTTGAGATAAATCGATATATTTTCAATTTTTTATTTGTTGAAAGAACTTTAAGAGCGAAACATAAGTAAATTTAATGTACTTTCGGTTCACCGAATCTTCTAAATGATGATTGAATTCTGAATTAATGATTCGCTTAAACAATATTTCCTATTAAAAGATTACATTAATCTTTCAAAACATTTTATCAACTCTTTTGGTGTAAAACAACAAAATATCTACGAATTTAACTCAAAATAATCGTTGGTTTTGCAAATTCTGATTACAGTCAAAACAGATTGTGAATCACCTATTCCAATAATTATTTTACATTTTTGCATTCACATTCTCTAACATAATGTGAAATATTTATTGGAATAGGTGATTCACAATCTGTTTTGACTGTAAAACTGATTTAATATTTTGTGATAATCAATAGACAAAATACATTTACACAACGATTAGCGTAAAAGACATCAGAAGACAATTTGAGCCCAAATTGTTGTTCACATTCATTATTTAGTTCGCAATTTATTAATGGTATGATTTATATTAATATATCGGAAACAAAACCAAACGAAACAATATTTTATGAAAATGAAAAACTGATTCTTCGAGAGCACAGACCAAATGTTTTTTTGAGATTCTGTGCTGACAGCTCAGGAAGCACCAGCATTACACATGAAATTCTGACTCAGAAATTGGTCAACTGAGACATTGATGGTCATTGAAGAACAGAATAGAGTGCTTACACATCATTATAATAGCCAATCCTTTGATGTATAGCTCACACATTAAATTGATATCATATATAATACATTTTTGGCGTCAATTCAAAAAACATTCCAAAAGTTTGCATGCTTACAATTAATGACAAATTCAGTAATTGACGAAAATTCTGTTCAATTGTTTTAATAATTAGAAACACTTATAGAGTAATCGCTAAGAGATCTAATATTTAAGTTATTTTTGATACAAAACATGATCTCTAAGAGCATCGCAAACATATCATAAAAATGTTTATTATATAAAAAAATATTGCAAGAATGTCTGACAGTAGTTTACTTTGCTCAAGGTTATACAGTACCGGACTATCCTTGTCAGCACTGCGGAACCGACACTTTCATCTGTGGTTACGGACCGAATGGCAAAAAGAGTGAATTGGGTCGAAGTGATAGCACTCCTGCCAACTGCACGTGTATACCAAAGAGGTGGAGATGTGATGGCGATGTCGACTGCATCGAAGACTCGTCAGATGAAATTGGTTGTGGTAAGCAATACACTTGCTTTATAACTTTGTGGATGCTCAATCACTATGATCTCTATTTATATCTTATCTTAGTGGCTAATTTTTGCAGAGATGTGAGAGTATAGATAAAATAGAAATAAGGCAAGATATATTCTTGTAACTTTTTGTTCAATTGAATTTTGACCATTTTGTGAGTGATTCACGTATTGAAATGAAAATTTTATTTGATTTACGTTTTGGTATTCAAAGTCTGACACAAAAAATAAGAAAAACATTTGATTTTTTTGAATAAAAGAAAAAGCATTGGATTCTGAGTAATAGTATTGAGTCTATTGTGTCTGTAGTGTAGAACACGTTTATTATCTGATATTTTGTTAATACAGTGCTGTGAAGGAGAGGTTCGATAAGTCAGTGAAGTGGACCCAAAGTCTACTGAAAGTTATTTAATGTAATCTTTAAACGACTATTCAGTGAAATTCAATTCTTTTTTCGCTACATTTGTTATGAAAGCATTTGTTATATCGAAAGCGTTTGACTTCATATTCAATATTGTAGTCAGCCTTCAATTTGTGCCTCATTTATAGCACAGTACTGGTCATCAGTTGTATGGCTTGTGTGCGATGGTGTGTGCAGTAGAGCCACAGTCCATCACGTTTCGCACCATTTGGTCCGAATTTAAAGTCTTTTACGGTAACAAACCGTTAGTCTTATGTGAGATAAGACTCGGGTTTCACTTCTGACTCGACTTTCCTTTAATATGTTTTACACTTCTATTGCCTTAATCTCAAACTCAGATTCCAATTACTCTCAAACCCTACACAACATAACTCATCTGTCAATCACTACAACACTGAACACCATTTCTTCTCACAAAACATTTAAATTTATTCTTTGAATCACATGAAACGGTCTCTGAATTAGCCCTTAGAAGAGTCGGACAATACTTTTGCAATCAATTAGACTGAAGTGTAGTTAACATAATTGCAAACCAATTATCAGTTGATTTTGTCGATTCCAAACCAATCAAAATGAACCCCAATTTAATGGTAACGTTGTTTATGGATAAAAGAATTCATTCAATTCCTATGAATTGCGAATAGAATTGAGTTTTGAATCAAAATTCGGGAAACAATGCGGTGTTTGAATTGTGGTCTCATTACTCGCGCAAAACTTCGCTGCGGTCACTGTCTTCGCGATCCTAACAATCAGTCCGTGTATTCACCGCTTTTACATCACTTCTCTCCGAAGACACGAAAGACGGTTCTGACGGATGTATCGAAAAGTCATCTCAAGTCAACTGACGAGTCCTCCAAACAAATCAGTACTGAAGTCAACGAATGGGATAATGAGACGGATGGCGTCCTTCCCGTCAATGAGTCCCGTGACGGACCCCTCGACCTCACCTCCAACGGCTCTCCCAAAAAAGCGGACAAATGTGCGTCAAAAGAGCCAATCATTGAAAGCAATGAAAAACTACTCAACGAATGTTTGCTTTCGAAGACAGATAATGGTCTGAATGGCGGCCAAATGGTAGACAATTGTGTCATCGATTTTATGAATTCGATATCATATCCAATCGATTTGTGTTTGAATTACATCCGTTTCGGGACTTACATCACTTGCGGTCAATCGTTTCAATTGTATTGCAATCGTTTAAAACTGACTCAAATTCAAAGCAATACAAATGACATAACATTTAAGTTCGATATAAGTCTTGACTTCAATCAAATCACTCAAATCAAGTATTGTCCGAATCCATGCTTTCCTCTCATTTGCATTAAACCGAACCAAACGTCGACTAAAACATTGCAAAAGTGGTTGAATTTGGGACACGACTCACACAACGGTCTCGTCTTCGATATTGAGTCGAAGGGTATTCCTCTTCAAAATCCATTCAAATGATTAAATAGTTTTGAACTCGTCTTACATTTCAGACGTCAGACAACAAATAATTTTATTGAATTTGAGACAAACAATTGACGAGAAGTTGGTCTCTCTTCTCAATCAGTTCTCAATACAAACAAACCATTCATTCGAATGCAAACCAATTGATGCAAAAGAAGCCAAAGATTTAATGCTTTTGAAACCAACTTCTTCTTTGCTTTAATCCGTTTTCGTTTAATTAATGGCTCTTTTAATTAATTTGTATTTTTTATTCATTTCTTATTATTTAATCTCTTTTTTTTTGTTTTTATTCGACTGTAATATCGATTTGAGAGAAACCTCTTATAAAATGATTTGTTTGACTACTTTTTTACTCTTAAATAATTATAACAAATAGTTTTCATCGAAAAAACCTTTTTTCCAATTTATAGAAGTTTTTTGTTTTTGTATTTTAGTCTTTTATTCTCTCAAATAATCCTCTGAAAGGATCTTCACTTTTAGATAAATTGAAGCTTTGCTCAAAAGTCTCACAAGTTTTAAGTCATCTATGAATTGAATTTTTGAAAAATAAAGAATTCGTTCGAATAAAAATCAATTTTCATATAAATTAATGAAAAATTCAAGACTTGACTCGAGGTTTAAGAAAATATTAAATTAGATTTTAAGAGATTTATTGGTTGATTCCAAGAATCGAAATCAAATGAAAGAAAAAATGAATCATTAATTAAATTTAATTCTCAAATGTGACTCAAATACCAAATTAGTGAATATTTTTGCAATTTTTCTCAAATGGAATCTCAAAAAATGATGAATGAATTGATTTCTAGAATGCTTTTCGTTTGAATAAATTGATAAAAATCTGACACATTTTATGTTAATATTATCGACACTCTTGTAGTCCATTCGCGCATTCTTTGATTGATTTGTATTCAACGATACAATCGTTGACTCAATTCATATTCAATACTGTTTTCTATCAATAATTTCCAAGACTTTCATACAATTGATCTATTATTTTGTTGGCTATAAAAGTGGCTCACAATTCAATGGGTTCAATGTTAGCTGTGGAGTCTGTCTGAGTGGCTGTGCTTTGAGTGCTTGTATCGAAAATTTAAAATCAGAACTAACTCAATGAATCACATATTTTCAGAGTCCTTCACATCAATATCTTTGAGTGATTTGTCTCTCTTTAAAACTGCATTTTTGGATCGATTGCTGTGATTTACCGATGAATATAAATGACAAGAATTGCACAAAAATGAATCCAAAGAAAATTATATCCATTTTTATTCTTTAGTTGACTTAACTTTAGTTTTTCCGGTTTATAATGTTTTTCATCACTCAGTTATCCAATACTTCATCTTTTGTATGATTCAGAATAAGTGTAGTTTTTGTGGGGATCGCAACAACTGATTGGAAATATTAGGTTTTCTTTCGCTTTCGAAATGATTTTCTGTGTTTCATAACTTCAGAAACAATGATAATAAAAATGAGAATAAAACAAATATTTGTGTTAAAAGTCGACAAATGTCAGTAAATCCAGTTATTCTTTGCCCTTATTTTGTTGGTTTAGAGTCAATATATTAATGGTTTAGTCGTCGGAAGAAATAGAAGTGAAATCAAAATTTTGTAATACATTCGACCGTTTGTTTCAATATCTTTGCCCTAAAGTTGTTTTGTTTGAAACCAGGGATAGCCAAGACAAGCAAGCTCTACGATCATTCTCTGCACAAAATCAACTTTATTACAACAAAGGAAGTAAGGGAAAGGGGGTCTCCAAAAAATTTCCTAGTGAGGGTAAGGTCATAGTGGTAAAAAATCGTTATTTAATCCTGAATTGGTGCTAGATGCGGTTTAAATACGGTAGGGCCATTTTAAACAGAATGGTCGAAAAATGGTGACTGAATTTTTAAGGAGGTATGTGGTATTCTGGTCACGTTAAAGGGTGTTCTAGTCAGGTCAGTTTCCAAGTCAGTAGGTGACTGGGTGACAGTTTTAGGCTGACTTCCCGCTTGGCTATCCCTGTTTTAAACATTTATTCCGAGTAATCAAATAACTCATTCCTCCATTTCTTTGAAACCGAAAAATTATGTTTTCATTCGAAAGTATAATAATTGAGGATATGGTCGAATAAATTTATAATAAATGTGTGTTTGAATATCAAGATTATTTTCATTTGAAAAACCTTTTCCCAAATGTATTTGATTTTTGATGAATTTCTGAAAAAAATAATTTTGATTTGAATTCAATGCGAACTTATTTTTTAGATCCAAGTTCTCTATACTTTGTGTCTCCGATTAAATAACTTATTGCTATTTATTTCAAACCTAAGAAAATAAAAAACAAAATCAAAAAAAGAATAACAAAGATTTAGGAGCAGATTAAATAAGATTTTCATAGATTATTTGTGAACCGAATCCCAAAACACTGGGTTATAGTCAAAGACTTTTCTCTTTTATTCATTTCAAAGCAAAGAAATGGAAATCAAAGGCAAAGATTGCGATGTTTTGCATTTTGAATACCAGTTTCCAAAACCTCAGAGACTGACAGTATTTCACTGAATGTCACAAATTTGATATTCAAACTTAAAAGACACTTCACTGTAATGATGACTGTATTTACTTCATAGTGTTTGTATAGTTAACATTCACGATGTTCAACTGAAGTGGCTTCCATGCGAATCAGTACATAGGCTCATGAATTTCTCCTGAGCTTAAATTAGATAAGGGAGATTTGCATGTAAAATAGTGTAATGAGAACCGGGGTCAGACTGTATATATATTTGTTTTGCATAAACAAATCAACTGTTGTTTT
>JAQGCS010001723.1:0-12570 GCA_034702105.1 Fuscozetes fuscipes | reverse complement strand
CCCCCCCCCCCCCCCCCCCCCCCCCCCCCCCCCCACGCTCATCTTGGCCATCCCTAAATTAGGTGTAAATAAAGCTACTAATTTCGAGATTTTGGAGTTCGATATTATGGGTTCGAGATTCTGGGTTTCGAGATTTTAAGGTACAATCATATTTAATTAAGCAGAGAAAATTACTGACCCTTATTGTCAACTAACCATTAATATCAACCAAATCATTGTTCCGAGTCTTGTGTCTCTTATATGGTAAGCGACTGCATACTACAATATGTATATAATATAATCTATATCTTGTGAAGATTGGTGCTATGTATAATGTGATGAATCATAAGTTGAAAGCTAATTACAGAAGCCCAAATGGCCTATTCTTATGGCGTGTAAAGGCTTTTAAGAGCACAGCCAATAGACGAACGAAACAATGAAAACATCAATTCAGTGAAGTAATATGTTATCTGAAGGATAGAGTATTGGAGGGTATTGAGGGCGGTCCCAAACCCGCCAAACAATCGATCCGAATGCCTATGAACTCCACCTCCGCCGGAGTCGAATCGTTTGGTTCAAAGAATTTGCGAATGAAATGAAGAATTTGTTGATTCATATAATGACTGCTTCCTTAACCATAACATGAGATGATTGAGACCATAACTAAACTATAATTAATCGCTGAAAACATATTAAAATCAGAAAAACATCAAAATTACAATTATTTTATAGAAAATGAATTTGTGCTCAAAATTTAATTACAATTTATTACTTGTTTCAAAATATTAATAATTTTTATGAAAAGTTAGGAAAACCCATAGAAATGATTGACAATTATGTGATTAATTTATGATTTACACAAAATTGAGCAAAAAATTCATTAAAATATTAAATTGAAGACAAAAATTGTTTATATGGCACAAGAATTCACACATCGATTGCAAACGAATGCAATCTTTAGTAATAATTAACTAATTAGTAATTATCTCTTATTTGTGATCAGGAATTACATAAAAATTGTAATTCAAATAATTGCGAATAAATTTATCGATTTTGCAAATTAGTATTAAATGAGAAATCGAGTCGTGAGTGAAAACAATAGCGAAATATGAATTCAAACAAAATTATATGAAATAATAAAATCTAAACATTTCTATTAAATTATCAAAATTTAATGCATTAAACAAAAAACATTTTCAAAGACAATAATCCTTTTTGTCTGTAATTTATGATAAGTTTATCAGAAAATTAATTATTTGTTTTCATAGAGATATTGATTATGACTTCGAATGCATTTCAAAACTAAATGAGTTCTTAAAATGGGTTCACTTCTGATTCAATCGATTCTCGTTTGAAAGATAATGGATTTGATTGGAATCTGTATGAATCGTCTGAAGGGGAAGGTATTGATGTGTCAGAGCTGTGACCATTGGATATCATGTCTGTCTGATGACCGTTTGTTAAAGAATTGTGTGCATTGGAGTTCACTCCATTCACATTAGAGATAGTCTGTATAGTAATGGTTTGTGATCCACTCGTGCCACTCGTCGATGCACTGCCACTCAGCATATTTGACGACGAATTGGAACTGTTGTCGGGAAAGGTTTGTCCTGTTGTCAAACAAGTCATCAAAATATTGTTTACGTCTTTAGATTAAGACATTAACTCAATAGACTTTAAACGACTCAATATCACACTTAAGTACTCCACACAAACACACTATTCATGCAAACAATTATGAAAAAGAAAAGTAGATTTGATAACCACTAAAATTATTAGCCTGCTCAATTCCAAATATTGCATTTAATGGCCAACAAAACAATTAGTTGTCAACAATTTCGTATTCACTTATTAAGTATAAAGTTGTCGGTTCAGTCATTTAATCGGAGACTTTAGTAAAGAAACATGTACACATTAAAATAGTTAAAAGATTCAATTCACAAAAATATACTATTTGTTTGAAATTTGAGAGAACAGCTCATTATTGCAAGGGTATCAATATTTTTTACTAGTATTGTCCAGTTCTATTCGAGAATTCGAATTTATAGATTTGTTATTTCCTCATATCAGTGAACAATTAACTTGCATAAAAGTTCTACAAATGTTATTTGTTTTTGATTTTTTTTGTTTAAATGTTGACTCTTGCACTAATTAAAAATCAGCAAAAATGATGGTGAGCCACCACATTATCAATTAATTGATGCGATACTAAAATGACATAATAAAACAAACTTGTCTATGAAAAGTATAAAAATGGTTCCTCAATAATTAGCAATATAAATTGGCTCCAATGTATAAAAATTTATTAAAATGTTTCTATTGACAATTCAAAAGTGTGGTCTTATTGCATGGGCATCTAATAGTTTTTAGATACCTTATAATTATGAACGGCTAATTTATTCGGATAACACAAAATTGGATAAAAAGAGTGAAACAATTAAAGGGAAGTATGAGTTATGAGTTTGAATTTGAGGTAAGTTTTCAATGCATTTACTGATAATAAATATTTGACAGAAATGAGTTAAGAACTGAATATTTCGATATAGAAGTGATTTTGAGGATTTTGTATTAAAAAAATAGCTATTCAAAGGACATACTGGGGTAGGATCCCTGCCAGAGCTGTTGGTTGTTATTTCTGGACCATTGCATTTGTGGGGTGGCATTAATAACAGTATTACTACCTCCGAGAAGCATCTCTTGGATGAGACTATCGATTTTGGCCGTTCCCAACAGTTTTGCGAATTGGATCTGTTCTATGAGTTGCCAGGTAATGCTTTGCAGTGGTGGCAGAAGTAGCAGAATCTCACCGAATCTACCCCTCGACTCATACTGATGGTCATTAATATAGTCTTCGAGACAGGTCTGTATCTGTTTTCTGAGTGCCTTCACTCTATTTGGTTCACTCAGACCTTTAGCTGCTGTTCGAACACAATTGGATTGTATTAGAAATCTATTGTTTAAAAAATCAATTGAATTGTTTACTTGGATCGAAGAAGACAATAGCCTTAAGACAGGCAAATTCGCTCGGGTCCATATTCACTTCTTCCATGACCGCCACAATCTCGTCCAATATTCGGTTCCCAATTCGACTAATCTCAGGGTCGGGTGAGTGGCGCGGGATTATGAAGTCGTTGCCCAACAGAAGAATATCTTTCATTTTAATAGATCTTCTGGATAGGCCTAATAGAAGGTGTTCTCCTGCGTGACCTCTGAGTAAAGCCACCTGATCGTCTATGTTTAGTTCAGTGAAGGCGGGTATGCATTTGGCCCATTCCACGAGAATCAGTAGCTGTTGTTTCATCGAATCGCACACATCGTTGATATTTGCGATTTTCTTCGACTGAAGACTGGTTTCAATCTGTTGGAGACCGAGCTATCAGACAAACGGTTCGATTAAGTTTTCCAAAACACACAATTGGATACATATTTGCCTTCATTTTCAAGTAAAACAACTCTTTTATGTATTAAAGTGTGAAAATGGAGGCTCACATACCTGTAGTGAGTAAGTTCTGGCAGAATTTTCTGCGTGAATGAGTGCGTGGATGGATGTGCCACCTGAATTGTTTGAGTCATCATAACTTGGTCGTCTACATGTAATTCTGTCCCTTTCATTTTGAACGGCTTCCTTCTTCATGCCTGCCCGAAAACATTTCTTAAGCCGACAGTAACGGCACTGATTACGTTTGTCTTTGTCTATAACACAGTTCCGACTGAACCTACAGGTGTACTGATGACTCTTGCGGACAGACCGACGGAAAAATCCCTTTTGAGTGCAATAGAACGACAATAAGTTGTGAACTATAGGTTTAATATGAAGTTTGCATACTTTACAACCGTCGCAACTAAAGGCTCCGTAATGCTTTCCGGTGGCCTTATCGCCACATATGGCACATGGTTGTTGAAGACCACTCGGAGGAGAATTTTGTCCATTCAAGTGATTTGGTATCGATATATCGCCGTTTGGATCTGTTTAATGTTCACACAAACAATCATTTTTAGAGATATTCTATATTTTGAGTCTCATATAAAAACTATATATAAATGCAATGAATAATAGCATTAAAAGTAGAAATTTCCAAAGACTTGGAGATATGTCCAAAAATAGTCAATTGTTTATCAGTTGATTGATAGCTATAAGGAATTGATTGCAGATTAAGTACTGTCATGAGAGCCAACGGACTTTAGACTCTATCCTGTGCTGTAACTGCACTGAGAATATCATCGAAATATAAAATGCAATTTTAAGACATTAATTGATTCGAAAGCAATGATTTCCGTCGATATTAAAACTCAATTATCGATTAACACAAGGAATCAAAGAATCCTTCAAACTTCACATCAACCTTTCAATGTGAGGCCTTTCAGCACAACAGTGATCTTAGCCAGACATACCTGGTACATTTGCAGTCATAACAGTTAAAAATTTCATTTCTTTGAGTTCGATTGAGTGCGACAATTGCTCTATTCAACTTTGAGACTACAGAGTACCGTATTTGTAATCAGCGCTTTTTATATAAAAGCTTAATCAATAAGATTTCTTAAAAGTAACTTGTCAAATCTATTGATTAAATTAGTTTTGATAATAATTAGTCAAAATTATACAGGTTCATTAAGATGAACAAAGTACTTATTATGAACTGAGAGCGCAACAGATGTAGAGCTGGTGGTCGATAGTGGTTCGAGACATGTGACGGTTCATAGGGTTTAACCGATTTTAATAACTGTGGGTTAATCTGAAATTTGTCAAAAGCCCGACAGATATATAGAATTCTATGCATTTGTGACTCATGTGAGCACTCATTGAGAGCACAAGAATTTATGGATTTTTCAGTCAAAACACATTTAAATTATGTGTAGAAACAGTTGAAGTAAATGTATAGAAATGTTTGTTTTTGAGACCTATTCAAACACCAGATCCCAACTCTTGTAAACTCAAATACATTGCTTATCAGACCAAACAAACAGCCCTACAATCGGACTGAGGATCTAATTCTGATTATATGCTCTTTAAATAGAAACACAAAGATATATATAAAATGTTAACAAAGATTGATATTATTCTAGAGTTCAAAAAAAAGTATTTTTATTCAATCGATTCGTCTCTAAATTCTTATTCTAATCATTCATTTATTGCGATAAATAAGTCATTCAAATGTGGTATTGATTTCAATTTTTTGGAGAAATATTTGGAAAACGAGACAAATATCTTAAATGCGATACTTTATGGCACATAACGTGCCATCAAAGCACTCGATTGCAGACAAAATAAAAAGTGCTCTAAAAATTATGATTTGTATTATGTTTCACAATTCCATCTGTAATACTATAATATTTTATTACTACCAAAGCACTTAACCTGCACATAAACCACTACTCGTGAAAATAGCTGATGCACTGAAACAACGCTTTAATAAGAAATTTATTTATTCTAGGCTATAGTTGTGATCAATCAAATTCACTTACATTTAATTAATTATTAAATTAATCAAAAAATGATATAACAATTAGTTTGAGTGCTTTAAAAAGAATATCAGATAATTGTCTCTAAATTAAGAAATGCATAATAAGGACCAAATTGTTGAAATTCAGTAATAAAAGCATAAAAAGTGCAAAATTAGTCAAATTTTCCTGACTGTCGTCAGGAACACTAACCCGTGAGAAAATATTAGAAAGTTGCATTTTGCATTTTCTATGCATTGTCAGTATTGATTGAATGGATGAAATATTGAATCACTATCTAAGGAGAGTTCTGGAATGTTCGCAATAATGTTGTTTTGCATTTAAACTAATTCTTTATCAATACTTTTGTAAACACTTCTCAAATCAGTTATCTTTCCTTTCATTCAAATTAAGTCGAATTAAAAAACAATTCAATTAGTGGTTATACTCAAAGCTTAGGATGAGTTGACTCTTATTGGCATTAATTGAATCACCAATTAAGTAATCAAAAGTTAGCCATACCTGAAACCGGGATATTATGTGGAATGATCTGGGTAGTGGGCATAATTCCATGAGTAGTGTTTTGTACAATTGAGTTAAGGCACGGCATATTAGCCGATGGATTGTGCGGCACAGCATTTACTTGAAGGATATGTCCGTTATTTCTGACCCAAGACTGTGCCTGAAACACACCCCAAGTGTCTTCATTCATAGCTAATGACACTATCAATAATTGACACAATCAGACAGAGTATGACAAACACCACTCATAACAAAACTGGCGGTAATTATTCAAAAGTTTAAACCGAACTGACATCTAATGTATATGAAAAGCGCACAACAATGAGAAGTAGGTCCGCTTTTACGGCTCCGGAAGTCTAACCAATCAACATTTCACGTCATTTCAGTCGTCCATTTGATTGAATTATATTTCATATCTCACGTATCAGTGATTGAGTTGCATCTTGCCAAAATATTTGATAGCAAAACTTTAAAACTCAGCACAGAGATATCTAGATCAATTCACTCTACAAACTGGTAAACTCCTCGTTTGTGTTACTCCTTTAGACGAATAGAGAATGTAAGCTCTTGTAGGGTAGAAGTAAGCTCTTGTGAGTGAGTGTGGTGAAGTTCACTTTTAAAATAAAATCAATGAACTCATTGAACACAAAATTCAATTAAAAGGTACGACCAATAGGTTTGAGGTAAGCTTCGAATGTTTTGTTCCAAATATGAATTTGAGAATAATTTTTACTGTTTTCAGTTGTTTTGCTTTTGAATTATTAGTCATTACTTATAGAAACGGCCTTTAAGTGCAATGAAACTAATTTAAGCGAAAACTATTTTATGCAAAACCAAAACAATATTTATATAGAAATAAATATACATAACATTATATGTATACAAAACAAGCAATGAGCAAGGTGGTTGCAACCAGCATGCACAAATAATACCAAAACAGCTCAAATTTCTTTTTCAATTTAACTTTAATTTTACGATTCATATGAAAGACGACAACAGGAATGGGCACAACCTTTACTCCTAACTCATCAATGAATAAATTAAACATTTCTATACTAATAGATAACCACTGTATGATACATCAACTCATCGCAAGTTTTCAAGAAAACAATTAAGAATATGTAGTATGTACTGGTACAAATTAAAAAGGGGTCTTAATGACAAAATCCCCCGAATCTCCTAAATATCTAAGTTCTGTAAATAATTGATAATATTTTTATGAATAAGGATATCGATATTCTGTTGATTGAAACCTCCATTTGCTTTCAATCCATAGGTAATAAAGAGTATCGAATGGAAAACTTGAATTAGAAAATCAATTTTGCTTGGTTGAATTTAATTTGAAGCAATAGGTATTTGAAATGAGAATCTTGCGCATCCATGAGGTTCTATTTTATAAGCAACGAATGATACGGACTATTAAAACCACTTTTAAAGACAGAGTCAGTAATTGTGGTGTTTTTGCAATACGTTTGAGAATTTTTATGAAACTTAATTCCGAAACGACTGAAATGTATTGAATGTGAGAACCGATTCGAAAAGAGACTCATATACTGAACGTAACGATGATTCCCGAAAATACATTAGGCGTTAAATTTATGGCCTCTTATGTGCACGAGTTCTCTCAAAACTACTTTTTATGCCACAAATTAAACGAATTCATATTTATATCCATGTCTTCACATTTACGATAAATCCGTTCGACTGTCGCTCTGGAACTCAAAAAGTCGACAAAACTTTCAAAACTATATATTTTTCGTTTCAATTATCATTTCTTTTGATTTTTTCACAAAAATTTTGTGGAATTAAGATTTTTTGTGGCCTTTTTTGAGACAAGTGTTGAAAATATTTGATGTTTAGTTGTTGTGTACATAAACTGAGTTTTATCTCTTGTAAACACTTTTAGGAAAAGTTATCTCAGATTTTATTGAATTTTATGAAAAATAAATTTATTTTCGCTTCGAATTAATGTTGAAATAGATTTGGAATTTATATTAGTTCGGGATATAGTGTGATAAGGAATCGGACATACCTGAGACCGTGAGGCTCAGACCCATAACCTGAGGAGTGGGAACAATAACTCCATGAGAAGTGTTTTGTACGATTTGGTGAACAGACGCCACATTAGCCGCCGGGTTATGTATGTTAGAGTTGGTCGCATTCACGTGAACGACCTGTGCGTTTGCAGTGAGACCAGACTGTGTCTGGAGAACAACCGAAGTTTCTTCATTCATAGCTATGGCGCCCAAAAAAGCTAATTCGCTATCAAATACTTAATCGCGATTATAAAACGGGTTCAAAGTTCAACATTCAACTCAATATACATAACTATTATAGTAATATATGTTTATATACTAAGCGTTGGCACAGAGTTGAGCTCAGACTCCAATAATGCCTTTTGACCGCTAAGGCAATGGGCGGCAGATTTAGTGCGAAGAAGTGCCGATCTTCAGCCAACTATAACCAACTAAAGCTAATTATCGCAAACGACGTATTATTACTGTATTCCTAAGCAACCGATAACTGCTATCAATGAAAAGTCTTTATTCAATTGCATCTCAACTATCAATTGGTTGCTCTCAGAGAGACATTATCTCAAATCACGTGTCATTTTATTTGCGTAATCCGAGACTCCAACTAAACATTAGACAAACCATTCAATTCCGACTCTTTTGCCATAAATTAGAAGAATTGCTGTCAAATACCATAAACAGTCTTCATATGGCGATCACTAATTTAGAATACAACTTGCTACACATGCTTATTTTATTGAATAACTGTCAAGAACAAATAACTTCATATAAATCAAAGAATGCTTTCATTTTACAGTTAATTCTTTAAAAAAACTGAGGAAAGGCTCAACCGATCCCTTCTTTGAAGACATAAATTATTTCAAATCAAATCTAAGACTTCTGTAAAATGAGTCTAAAAACAAGTCATATATCACAGGAATATCAGTCGAAAAATATTTAGTCAAAAGTTTCAGAGTTTGCTCTCCAATAGTCCTATTTTTGAGTGTCTGTCCAAAGGTGTGAGCTGTCCATCAAATGCCGCTTCGATTACTTCATTGATATGCGAAACGAAATGGAAATAGACTTCGGTCTAACATTATATCAATTGTTACATATTTTGCAAAACTATTTGATTACTGAATACCTGGATTGTAGTCGGAATCTCTTTGAGGTCCTTTTCATTTCTTTTTGGCAAGATAATCCTTCGAATGCCAGCCCTATGCGCTGCCAACACTTTGCTTTTGATACCACCAACCGGAAGCACAAGTCCTCTGAGTGTTATTTCTCCGGTCATCGCCACATCAGATGAGACCACTTTTTCAGTGAATAATGAGACTAAAGCCGTTACAATCGTCACACCGGCTGACGGCCCATCTTTGCCAACAGCACCGGCAGGAAAGTGAATGTGAACATCAATTCCATCCATAATATCTTTGTTGCGAAGGGAATCGATGGCGTAATCATTGATATGCCTTCGGACCCAATTAAGTGCTAATTTTGCAGATTCTTTCATGACATCACCCAATTGTCCGGTCAGAATGAGTTGTCCGTCGCCATCCATTTTAGTGGCCTCAACGAACATGATTTCGCCACCGACTGTAGTCCAGGCTAAGCCCACTGCAATGCCCGGTAGACCCAGTCTGGCCGCAGATTCGTTCTCATACATAGGAGGACCCAATATATCTTCGAGAGTAATGTCATCGACGAGTACTGGCAATTCTGAAGGACTCATCATTTCTTCAATAGTTTGGACATTATTTGAATCGTCGACCGAAACATTTTCATTGCTTTCATTGGGACTATTGTCGAGTCGATTGGATTCGACTACTTTGACGGCAACGGCCCGACAGACGGCACCAATTTTTCGCTCCAAATTCCTGACCCCAGCTTCACGGGTATACTTTCCAATTAGAGCTACCAAAGCCTCGTCAGTTATTTCGAGAGTCTGTGGCGTTAATCCGTGTTCCTTAAGTTGTTTTGGCACTAAATGATGTCTTGCTATGTGTTGCTTCTCTTCGTGAGTATATCCAGGAATTTGGAGCACTTCCATTCTGTCGAGAAGTGCTGCCGGAATAGAAGATGTGGTGTTTGCTGTCGCTATGAATAGTACTTGAGATAAATCAAACGGAACATTCAGATAATGGTCAGTGAAGGCACAGTTTTGTTCTGGGTCTAACACTTCTAAGAGTGCAGAAGCTGGATCTCCGTGAATACCCGAAGCCTTCAAAAGTAACAAAGAGTTTGAGTTCTCTCTGACTCTGATTTCAAATGATTACCATTTTGTCGATTTCATCCAAAAGGAAGACTGCATTTTTGACGCCAACTGTTTTCAAGCCCTGAATTATTCTGCCCGGCATTGAACCGATATATGTTCTCCGATGACCCCTAATGTCTGAACAAAATAAAGTAATAAATGAGTCTAAATGTTAAAATCTAAAAGAGATGCTGACCAGCCTGATCGCACGCTCCTCCTAAAGATATTCTATGAAACTCTCGGCCCAAAGACTTAGCGATCGAACGACCGATACTTGTTTTGCCCACACCTTTCAAATTAATTCAGAAATAATCATTGAATTCACTGAAAAGATTGAAATACCTGGAGGCCCCACAAAACAAAGTATGGGTCCTTTTAGTGAGTTTTTGAGCTGACGAACGGCTAAATATTCTAAAACTCTTTGTTTAAGTTTATCCAACCCGTAATGGTCTGCATCCAAATCTTGGCGCGATTTTTTCAGATCTAATATTTCGGGCGATGTCTTATTCCAGGGAAGGTCTGTCATAAGCTCTAAGTAGTTTCTAGTCATGGCGTGTTCGGGCATATGAGTCGGCATTTTCTTAAGCCGCGACAATTCCTTGAGTGACACTTTTCGGGCGGGTTCTGGCATTTCTGCTGATTTGATTCGGCGCTCAATCGATGCGATATCGTCCGCGTCATCCATATCTTCATCATCAAAGTCAACTCTATTATGTCTTCCTATATCTGCCAATCTATCCATTTGTAGAGTTTGTGTGGAGAGAGTGCCGTCTTTTTTAGCCTTTTGAAGCAGTTGTAAACCCTTTCCGTTATAGAATTCAAACAATTATTTTATTTCTAAATTCGAACCAAATTTACTTCAATTTGACGGATAAGAAGAGGAAGAGTTTTGCGAAAACGTTCCGCCAAATCGACCGAATCTAATATTTGAAGTTTCTCTGCGTGAGAGGCCCTCACTATTGCCGCACAAACATCAGGCAGACTATGAACAGGGAGGGAATTTAGGAGTCGTTTGAGCCTAACCACTGCTGGCACCGAGAGATCCAGCATATCGATCAGTCGCGACGCCTGTTCCCTGAACTGATCCATCAGCTCTGAAATTTCAGTACTTTCTTCGCTTACTTCTGAAACAAATTTAACAAAATTTGAACTCAACTTAAAAATGAATGCATGTCTACCATCGGCCGGCAATTTGTCGAGTTGTTGGACAAGTCCTATAAGATATGGTGACTCCACTACAACAGTCTCAAGTCTGAAACGACAGAGGCCAGTCACCAAAAGAGTATATGCAGGTCGGGGCCAATTAGTTCCGGTGACTTGTACTACAATTCCCGCACAACCGATCGAATGCATGCCATTGTCCTCGTCTTCAACACTCGAACTATTGGATGCATTGGCGGCGATCTCTTTTGGAACGACACCAATAATAGCACTCGAGAGTGTACTTCGATTGAGTAAATGACTTCTCACCATGTTCATACTACATTAAACAATAATATTCTAGTTTATTACATGAGAATCACTGCACTTCTCTCACATATTAACCGTTAATAATATTTTTATTGAAAAGTTTTAATTAATTTGAAAACAATCGAGAAGTTTATGAATGACTCGAATGGTGTGAATTGTAATCATTGGTAACTCACTTGCGATAAGAAGTGACGGGAATTCTGATACTCGAGCCTTAAATGCATTGAAAACTAAATTAAATCAAATCAATTAAATTATATGAAATACCCGGAAAAAGTACGCCATCGATGATTAAGATAGGAAGACGCCGAGGAAGTCTTATAGAGTTTGTGGTCATTTTTAACCAATTAGTGGCAAATTGTGAAGAGAATAGTTATCATCGATTTGTTCCAAAGACTATGAAACTCTTGAATGTTTACCTGATATTCACTACGAGAATGACTTCAATTGACACACATTTGAGTTCAAAACGTAAGGCTTTTCAGTGTTTACACAGTTTTGCATTCAATCGACTGAACTCTATTTGAGCGCTATTTTGAAACAAGAATTCGAGTTTTAAGCAAGTTTACACTAGGCTTTCAAGGACAATTCCTAAGCCCTAGGGGTCCCCTAAGATTTCCAGTCACTTAAAGCAATTTTGAGGGATTAGGGACTGATTAAAAAGAGCAGGAGTGAATCCCTTCAATAATGAGCCCATATATAATGGTCAATTTTTCTTTAATTTCAGGTTTATAACTGTATTACCTTTCTCTATTAAGGGACTACAGGGATTCCCTCAAGGGAATCCCCTAAGGGAATAGGCAGTGCTAATAATATTTAAGTTCAGACTTGATCCAATATATAGGAGAGTGATTGGCACTTTCATTTTTCAAGATTTCAAAGTCTATTTTAAAC